>JAMPIV010021428.1:0-36733 GCA_024509875.1 Oreohelix idahoensis
AACCAGAAGCCATTTTGGATCCTATTTTTTGTCGATCATCGATCAGAGAACAGGGATGCCCCCTTATTATCAGGTGATGATTAAGAGATCACAGTTATAAAGAAAACCCAATACTGGTGGGTTAACATTGTCTTCAGAAATATTTGCTGAACTTTACCGAAAGGAATCTTCGCTAGAAAAGAGGTTCTGTCTGGGAGTCATGCTTGAACATTATTTATTAACTGACATGATCGGTCAGTAAGGCCTGATGGTTATATTTATAAACAGTGGAAATCTAAGTGCTTGTCTACGGACGTTCCATTGTAATGTTCTTCAACATGAATGCCAACTTAAGATTGTAGACCATTGATCAACAGTATGATGATACATGTCGACCTGTTTTCCTGTAACTATACTCGTACTGTCCAAGTGTGTGCGTCCAATTAAACAGTATGAAACGACCACAGTAGTCTGCATCATTAACTTCTAACTACGTGTGAGTGAGTGTTTGATCTTCTAGTCAACTCTTCAGAACAATCCATGCATTCGCGTACTGACACTCACATTAACACTCATAGTCAACATTACATCCTTGTCGGGGCCTCATTACGTTTTCAGACAAGGTGACCTGTATGCCCTACACTGTGCCGGTTTTGAGTTGACCATCTACACCAATACCAGCTTTATTAACATTGTGACTGGACGAGCAATATCACAAAATAGCACTTATCAACGTGGTGACCGAAAAACAGACCTTATCAGCTACATGTCTTGGGTAATGTAGGTATAGTGATATGTCAATAAAACAAACACAACTGTAACTCAATATAATGAAGTAAGTAAGACTGTGTGTAAATTTATATAATTATATCACAATTTTTAATATTCCTGAACCTCAATTTTCTGGAACAGGAATTTTCAACTCAAAAGAAATGTTTCTTTATTTACAAATTTTAAATAAATAGGGTGGACATCTTGTCCATAAAATGATAAGTCTAAAATATCAATAGGTTTGTACTCCCTACTGGAAAATGTTAACACTGGATAAGATATCTGTCACTGATTTGAGGGTTTGTGTGTTTCATCATGCCCCCCTTTAATTTCTTGTATTTGGGTGGAATGATAAGGTCAAGTGCCAATTTTAATGGACTTATCTTAAAAGCCTGTCTGTGGTGGTGGCTTGAGAATCTTTAAGAACAACAAGTATTACAGAGTTCCCCTGAATGCTGATGTAGCAGGAAGCTTGCAGTTATATAAGAAGCTCTCTCTGTGCCCACAGGTTCTGAATTTCCAGGAGTTATGTCACTTTTCAATTTGGCAAATAAACCCTGAAATAAGAAGGTTATGTTCCCCTCTTTATATCATATCTATAATATTCCACAATTTTATCAATAATACATTCAAAAGGAGGGTCAGCTACGTGTGCTAACCAATTGCACCAAACCCTAATTTTGTTTGACCATTTTTCTTCCAGTGTTTTCATACTGTTCCCATATGGCTGCAACGCCACTGACCCCTTAAGCATTGATTTTCTTCCATAGAATCAGATGGGGTGTACAATGTTCTTCTTGTGACCTGTTAAATATTTTGTGCAAACATCCTATGTAGGTTTTCATGTGTTATTTGAACACTAATGCACTGCAGAAAACTGCTAGTAGCTTCTGGACTTACAGTCGTAGTATTTTATGGCAATATTCAAACATTTTTACACATTTTATTTCACTTTCCAAATAAATCTGCTTAGGCATTTCCTATTTAGGGTGTCGTAATCTCTTCCAATAGGCAATGTCGAACAACACAAAATTATGGCGCACTATCTGTGTGGCCTGTACATGCTAATGAAATATCAATAAACTTATTTATCTTACCGCAAGTGAAGAAAAAATCACATAATCACAAGATTGACTGGCGGTTAATGGTTCAAGTTCAGACCGCTATCGTCCAGACGGCAAAGGCATTCAACATCAATGCTTTTCATCTGCTCTCAATCTGTCAGTTTTTTAATTTTTCTCAAATGGCGCACTATGCCGGCAGATTGTTAATTTTATCGCTCCATCCTAAACTACAATTAACCAATCAGAAACGCGTTAAGAAAATTTAACTTTTCAGAAGGCTATCAAATTACGCAGTTCAGAAGTGTGTTTGTTCGTCTGTCTCAATTTTATTTATACAATATCTTTGTCATTAATGGGTCGATTTTTAATATTGAAAGTGATTATTAAACAGACATTTGTCCTCTATCTTCCTATATAGGTTTCTTTTAATTATTTGTCCCCGTTTTCATATGTGTAATTTTTAAGTAATTATTTGCTCCTTTCACTGAACTAAAATATTAGTAAAATAAATGTTTCTAAGGCCAGATAATTTATTATAAGGGAAATTCTTATGGTATTATATTTAACAATATTAACGCTACAATTCAAGACATCCCTTTTATTTAAACTCTCTTTATTTATAAAGAAATGCATTATCTAAGTTTTTCCAAACACCCGATTAGGCTTGCTTTCCATTTTAAACAATCTCCCCTCTCCCCTATAAAACGAGGTAACAATTTGGTTACAGACGATACGTCAAGGCCTTAAATCCCACCCCTGTAGACCCAAGTAGAACAGTCCCAACTAAGATGGTTTGGCCATGTCTGCAGAATGGGAGAAGATCGGCTACCACGACAAGCATGGGAAACAAAGAGTCAAGGATCCAGACCTCCAGGACGACCCAGAGTCCACTGGGAGGACAACATTAGACAATCTTTGAAGGACCGAGGACTAGAATGGAACCAGGCCAGGAGGAAGACAGCTGATAGGATAGTCTGGCGCTCTCTCTTCCAAACCTCTATACCTCACGGTAGAAGGGGAATGACTAAGTAAGTAAGTAAACAATTTGGTTAGTTGCCAAACTTTACGGCGTTCGTTCATAAATATTTGGGAAGGGTGGAGCGTGTGTGTGTGGTTGGGGGTGGGACTTTTACGCTTGGTGTTAGAAAATTCAAATCTTTATTTAAATGTTGGCGGTTTGGTTTGACGATGGCCTTGAGACAAATTTCAAATGCTGTGGATATTAATAGATGTTAAGAGTACGTTAGTTAATTTTCTAGCAGTTGATTTGCCGTGGCCTCCAGACCCAAGGTCAAACATGGAAATTATTTATAGATTTTTAACGCGGTAGTAGAAAATTCAAATTATTTTGTCCAATTTTTAGCGGTAGGTTTGACCTTGCCCTTGACAAATTTCAAACATAGTAGTAGTAGGTTACAGGTTGTAAATTTACGTTAACTAGATTTTTGAATCAAGAAATTTGAGCGGGGTGTCACACAGAGTACTTTAATACAATTAGATGCCTGTACTCATGTGAAGTTGACTATGTAAAATCAATTATTATTTACCTGGGCCTCTCTTATTGATATCTTCTTCTTCTTTGATCCTTAGCCGCCGACCGTCAAAGCAGTCAGTGGCCATCACGCCTAGTGGCGTCTTGTAGGGCAACAAATTGATTCCACTTTGCTCGGACGGTGGCCATCCTTCGTACAGTGCCCCAACTCTGGTTCATTCTTTGCATCTCAGCCTCCACAGTCCTCCGCCAGGTTGTTTTTGGTCGGCCTCTCTTTCGTTTTCCTTAAGGGGTCCAAAGCATAGCTGTTCTTGTGATGGCATCGGGGTCTCTTCTGAGGACATGACCAACCCAGCTCCAGCGTCTGCCAGCAATGATGGTGTGCATGTCCTCTTGCTTGCTATGAGTAAGCAGATCTTGGTTAGTGATGGTATTCAGCCAAAAGATTCGGTAAATTTTTCTTAGGCATGTTGTGTGAAAAGAGGACAATTTTGACATTTCCTTCTCTGTAACTCTCCAGCATTCTGCACCATAGAGAAGCACAGAAAGCACACAGCTCTGATATAATCTTAATTTTGTGCTTGTGCTGTATTGGGAGGACTTCCAGATGTTGTTTAGGCTAAAGAAGGCTGTTCTTGCCTTATTCATTCTGATGTTGATGTCTTTGCCTGCCCCGCCATCTGGTGTTACCATGCTTCCTAGGTATGTGAAGGTATCTGTCTGTACCAATTGCTGATTCCTTACTGATATGGGCTCAGGTTTGCTCACATTGAGCGTCATGACTTCAGACTTCTTTAAATTGATGTTCAAGCCCACCTGCTGGCTAAACTTATTGAGTCTATCCGTTTTTTCCTGGATGTGTTGATGTGAATGTGCTAGTGCAATGTCATCTGCATATTCCAGATCTTCCAATGTAGAAAATGTAGTCCATCTTATTCCTCTTGGACTGCCCTCTGTTGTCTAGCGCATCACCCAGTCTATGACTGTTAAAAATAGAGTGGTTGATAAGGGGTATCCCTGTCGTACTCCTGTCTTCACCTCAAAGGTTAGGTTGCTCTGCCCAACACTACACGTAAAGTTGGCATAGAGGCTTTTTATGATTGACACTATGCAGCTTGGAATTCCATAAGCCCTCAGTATTTTCCATAAACTGTCCCTATGTATGCTGTCAAAAGCCTTTTCAAAATCAACAAAATTAATGTAAAGCTGTCTTTGCCATTCTGAGCACTGCTCTATAATGTTCCTGAGAGTGAATATATGATCTACACATCTCCTGTTCTTTCTAAATCCTGCTTGTTCTTTCCTCAGTTTGTGGTCTACTGCCTTTGAAATTCTCTGTATAATTATCCTGCCTAGTATTTTGCTGGGAACTGAGAGAAGAGTGATTCCTCTCCAATTATTACAGTCTGCAAAATCTCCCCTTTTGGGCAATTTGACAATTATTCCTTTGTTCCACTCTGATGGTGTTGTCCCCGTTTTCCAGACTTGTGCTCTTATTGTGATAGCTCACCCATTTTCTCTTTTTATTTCTAACGAGCTTCGGTGTAATTTTGTTTCTTTTTATGTGTGAATTTATTTAATACATATACTTATATGTTCTAAATAGTCAGAACTCATGTTCTACCTGTCACATGATGTTAACTGTTGTTGTCCTTACTGTAATAGATTTCCTTATTTAGCAGAGACGACAAAGGTGGTTAAATAACATTCTAAACATTGTCTCAGGTGTGGCAGAAAGAAGACATTAGATACCTAACTACATATCTCGTCTCGCCAGAAGTCATACGTCACTCCCTATTTTACATTAGTGACTCTATTCATATCTATTTTCACACTACTCATTCATACTCTGTCTAAACTCAGACATCATCTACTTCCATACTCGTGACAAGCTCCCCAAGGAGAATATGCTATCAACAGGTTTCCTCAGTGTGTCCTATCCATCTCCAGTATCTACTTCTGATCTTATGTTCTACTGACACTAGCCTCGTTCGTGTTATCAGTCCATATTAGTGATCATGTCATACCACTTGAGCCCACCATTCTAAGCATCCATTTATGAAAGTCTGAAATTGTTGGTTGTTGTTTACTCACTTGACATGTGAAGTGAAGATTCTGATTTTTGTGTTGGACCTGATTTCTTTTGATCTCCATATGTTTCCCAATGCAATGAAAGCTCCTTATGTATTCTTATTGTCATATCATTGTCTGTCCTTCCAACTTTGTCTATATTGCTGCCAAGGTACGAGTATATGTATGATTCTACATCTTGTAGGGGTGTTTCTTCCCATGCTCTCTTGTTATAGTTTCCTGCATTTATTATCCTTATCTTTGTTTTGTCCCTGTGTCTTTTCAGACCAACTTACTGTGACCTCTCATCATGCTATTTTCAGGTTGTGGGACAGTAGGAACGTTGGTCATGGATAAAATCTAGATGTTCAAGCTCTTTAATCAGACGCCACTGAATTCCATTCTTTTGGCCGATGTCAATGTTTTCATTACCCACATTAGCAAATCTAAGCCACAAGAACTTCAACAAACAATGGAGTCCATATACATAGCACTAAACTTCTGGGCATTCTAGATTGAAAATTCATTTTCACATTTAAACCATAAGTACCAAAAGAATGAGTAAAATGTGATAAAAAACGTTTTAGACATAAACAAATTCATGGTTTGATTGGGATTATTTATCACATGTTGATGTGTCACTAAATGCATCCTATATGCCCTGTGCTGGCTAACTTTGCAAAGTAAGTTTTGTTTACTTTGCAAAATGTTAAACAGTTTACTTATATCAGTCTTTCCCATTCAAAACATGCTGCTAAATAAGACAGAGTTCACAGGAAAAGACAGAATCAAAAACAAACCGTCTGGAAAACAAAAATATAACAAAAACAGGACATTTATTGGTGCTAATGTTAGCAATGTTTATAAACAGGTTGCCACTTTCAAATGCATTTTGAATGTATTTAAAATCAGAAGAGGGACATATGCTTATATTCTGTAATCAGTTTAATATTATAAATATTTTGTCATTGCATGGTGCTCCATTGTCAAATTTAAAATTGACTACAACAATTCAGCTACTGTTTCTCATAACTTTCAGTGCTGGGGCCTTCACATTTCATTGCTTCACATAACTTTCAGTGCTGGGGCCTTCACATTTCATTCTTTCACATAACTTACATTGCTGAGGCCTTCACATTTCTCTTTGTTTAAAACTTCAAATTCATTTAAATGTCCAGTTTTGCGTGTTTGTTTTGGATACAGAAAAAAGAAGAAAATCATAATAAATGTTTGGGAAAAAAAATCTCCTTGGAAAGAAAAATATTTCACATGTTTCACTGCATTTCTTTAGCCAATCCTAAAACAAGAAACATTTATGTTTATACCATGTGCAGTATTTTTACATGAAGAAATGACCTCAGCAAAGAGTATATCACCAGCCTTCATTTCAACCAGTCTAAAATCACAAGTACAAATCATATTTCCAATTGCTAGAACATGGCATACCTTTTTACATGTCACGCATTTAGAATCTTCACACTGGACTACAATTTCTGGAGTTTCATAATTTTTAGAGTATATCAATGAGATGCTCACAAAATATATCCCATCTACTGGAACAGTAAATATTCCAGCTGATGGGTCAAAGTGACCACCTTTATTGCAAAAAACCTGATCATAGTTGATTATAACTGTGTTTTTGGTAAACTGTATAAACTTTTCTACCATTGCAGAGAAGCCCACTACTGATCTTGAGGACTTCATTTCTGTAATAAATACAAAAAATACTGTCTTACAAGGATAACTGATTCACCACTAAACTAATGACAAAGAAGTATAAACACAGCATTAATCAATAATAGAAACATAAACATATAAACTGGCTCCAGAGAGAGACATCATCATCATAATCATTTTTCCTTTTTGAGCATAGAACTACCACTGTAGATTGTCCCTTTGCAGGAAACTGTACTGAGTATTCACATGCTCTTGCAGAGATATTTTCTGTAGCAATTTATTTTACATGATGATGTAGCCAACCTCATACACAACCTCCTGCACAATCTCATACACAACCTCATATTAGTTGCTTTGTATGACATACAGGGAGACATGGTAACATAAAATTTCTTCTTCTTCTGTCCTTAGCCACCGACCGGCAAAGCAGTCAGTGGCCATTACGCCTAGTGGCATCTTAAGGGCAACAGTGAATAGATTTTCTTTGCCGTTGTTCCCATCACGCCTAATGGCGTCTTTAGGGCAACGACAAATCAATCCGTTTGCTGTTGTTTCCGTAATCAAAGTGACTGGCAAACGGGTGATCAGCCCGTTGGGAACATAAAATTTGCTCACAGTAAAAATAAACATAAAGCTAATTATATTATAATGAAATAAACATATTTTTTAAAATGTATATAGGGAATATAACATAATAACACTGACTGCTGTCAAGTGACAAATACTACAAAACTTGGATTAAAAACAAAAGAGACACAAAGATGGCTACAGATACATAAAAACGGCTGTAAGGCAAGGGTAAATAAAAGGAGAATGCAACAGGTTATAGTTAAATAATATTAATAAAAATATCATCACGGACCACACAATGTGCCGAATAATGACAGCCCAGCATTATATATGGATATATTCAGGACACTAATCTTGTAGACTGACTCTCAAACTATTTAAAGAACTTTGGGACAGTTTTTACTTTAGATTTATTTGTCATTAACTGCTACGTATTTCTGGCATATCTACATTACTACTTTGATAAAATATTTATGTAGCAGGATTACGTCAGAGCCAGAAGACTGAGATTATTTTTGTGAGACAGAGCTTTGTATTTAGCAGAAACATATCTGGAACCAAACTCTTAGTAGTGGTGCTAAAATGTTTTTTTTTTTGTGGCCACACATCTTATCTACTTTATCCACTCAAATGATTAATTTTGTTAGTGGCCTTTATAATAATAATAATAATAAATTCTTTAAGCACCAAACACGGCGCATAAGGCAGAAACCAGTGATCTCCAGGTTGTTCGTTGTGACGCCACTCCTCTTAGCTCTTGCACATTATTTAGGCCCAACGTTCTTCCTTCTCTTATTATTGTTCTTCTGAGTGTTTCTTTTGGTCTTCCTTTTTTCCTCTTACCCTCAGGAACCCAAGTGAGCGCCTGTAGTGGTATTCTGTTGTTTTGCATTCGTAGGACATGACCGATATATGACCATCGTCTTTTCCTTATATAGTCGGAGACATATTTCTGCCTAGAGTCTTCTCTTATTTGTCGATTAGTCTTGAATTCTTTCCAACTGATGTTCATGAGTTTTCTAAGACATTTGTTCTCGAATGTATTCAGCTTGTTCTCCAATGATTTTGTTATTTTCCAACTCTCACAGCCGTATGTTAACACTGAGATAACATTTGAATTAAACAGACGAAGCTTGGTATGTATATTCAATGATCGTAATTTCCAAATGTTAGATAATCTATTGAAGGCGCTAGCTGCCAAAGCAATTCTAGTATGAATTTCTCTTGTTGTGTCACCATCCTGAGTCATTTTACTGCCTAAATAATTGAAACTTTCAACTTTCTGTAGTTTTTCCCCGTTCAAAATGATATCAAAGGTCTCATTAGAAAAGTTCATAGCTTTAGTTTTAGAGGCATTTATTTGGAGACCTATTTTAACCGAGAGATGACACAAATTATTTACTGCTTCTTGGGATTGTCTGGGTGTTGAACTTAAGAATGCTAAATCATCTGCGAAATCCAGGTCCCCCAGGAATTTTCCATTTATTCATTTTATACCTAATTGTTCATTGTGGGTATAGTTTCTCATAACCCAATCAGTAGCTATTCCAAAAAGTAGTGGTGACATAATACAGCCTTGTTTCACCCCTGTTTCTACTGTAAACCATTCTGTATTCCCTTTATTTGTTCTAACACAACATCTTGCATTGTCGTATAGCGCTCTGATTATATTCACATATTTTGTTGGAAAACCATAGATTGTAAGTATCTTCCACAATGATGGGCGGTGTAGACTATCAAAGGCTTTTTGAAAATCGACGAAGGTGATAATAAGTGGCGATTGCATTTCCACTGATTCTTCTATAATTGTTCTTAGCGTGAATATTTGATCAATACATGATCGTTTCGGCCTGAAACCCGCTTGTTCTTCTCTGATCTTTTCATCAGCATGCAATTTAAGTCTTTCTAACATCATGCAACATAATAATTTTCCAGGTACTGATAATAGAGATATACCACGCCAGTTATTACAGTCTGATAGATCACCTTTCTTCGGTAACTTTACAATGATACTGTCTTTCCATTGTTGTGGTGGTTGTTCTTCTCTCCATACTTCATTTATAATATCTAAAATTCTCAAGAGGTTGTTGTCATTAACTGCTTTAATCATTTCCCCTGAAATTTCGTCAACTCCAGCAGCTTTAAAATTTTTAAATCTTTTAACGGCTTGTTTGATCTCGTCCAGCGTGAATTCATCGCAAGTTATTGGCAAGGTGGTTGTGGGTGTTTCATTATTAAAATCAGGTGTTACTGTTGGTGGTGGTCTGTTTAGCACCTCCATGAAGTGCTCAGCCCATCTCTTCATTTGTTCTTTTTCTGTTGGTATTGAATTCCCTAATTTACCTTTAACAGGTGTTTCCATAGCAGTAGGCTGGTGACATAGTTGTTTTGTAATATATAATAGCCTATCCTTATTTTTTTTAAGTATAGATGGCATATCATATCACTGAATTATCAGTGTATGTATGATGTGTCCATTAATGTCTTCATTGTCCATTAATCAGTTAGTTAATCCTTTTCATTATGTGTTTAACACAGATCTGCAACTGTTGTTCATTATATGTGGAACAAAGGGCTGCAACTTTTGCATGACACTGATTTATTTTTTCAGCTCTGCCCGTGACATACTGGTTACATTGGCTTCCTCTTCCACCATTTTTCTCCAGGTTGTCTTTAGTCTCCTAAATTTTTTTTCCTTGTGGGTTTCAGCAAGGATGTCAGGTTAAACTGGTTGGTTGTTTACTGAGTGTGTTTGTTATCCACCTACATGTACTCGCTTTATCTCTAGCTGTATTGATTGTTTTGTCCAATACGTATCTAAACAACTAAATGATCTAGATTTTGCTGAAGTCATTGCCCTTCTATCCCATTACTGAAACCAGATGCTAGGCAAAATGAGAAAACTGGATAACAGGTCACAGCAGTTGGTTTTTTTAATCTACAATGAATAAACAAAAGTTATAAGAATATTGTGAATGAATGTGGTAAATGTTTGCTAGACTGTATTTGAAGATACACCCCTACATGACTGTGACTCAAACATATGTCTTAGCCACAACATTGACAAAGATGGAGGCACTGAGAACATTATCAAAATAAACCTGATGGCAAAAGGAGCTTTCATTGCATTGAGGAATATATGAAAATAAAAAGAGAGTTCTTAAAAATAGAAAAACAACAAAATTCAACTCTCCATTTAAGACAGTCTAGTCTTAACAACATCCTGGTGTTAAACAGAGGACAGAAACAACTAAAAATGTCAGTTTCATTCATGACTTTACCCTTTAACTCCATGTTTGAACTTCAAAAATTTATTTCTCAATGTAGTCTCCGTTATTTGTTACAGTTTTTGTCCATCTTCTCACAAGGGCATGTATCACCGCACGGTAAAAATTTGTGTCCTTTTTCCTAAACCACTGGCGTACGGCGCGTTTAAGGGTCTCGGTGTCCTCAAAGTGATGTCCGCGAAGATCTTCTTTCAGTGGTCCAAACAGATGGAAGTCAGAAGGTGCAAGATCGGGACTGTAAGGGGGATGTGATAATAATGTCCAGCCAAATTCTGCAATCGCATCAATGGTGCGTTTAGCGGTGTGTGGCGTGCATTATCGTGCAACAGTAGTGCAGTTCTCTGATCTTTTAATGGGTAAAGTCGGCGAAGACGACCTCTAAGCTTCTTCAAAGTTTCAATGTAACGGTCTGCATTCATCGTGTTTCCCTGTTCCAAGAAGTCGAGAAGAATCACACCCTTCTCATCCCAAAACACGGAGGCCATAACTTTCCCTACAGATGGTGAACTTTTGAACTTCTTTCTTGTCGGCGATGTGTGATGCAATTCCATTGACTGCCTCTTGGATTCTGGTTCAAAAACATGAACCCAAGTCTCATCACCTGTCACAATATTCGATAAAAATTCTTCTCCTTCAGTTTCATAACGGTGCAGGAGGTTGATGGCTATGGTTTTCCTTGTTTCTTTATGTCTGTCTGTCAACATTCTGGGTACCCACCGTGCACAAACTTTTGAATAACCCAGGTCTTTAATGTTGTTCTGGACACTGCCTTTACTAATGGACAAAATGGAAGAAAGTTCATCCAGTGTTACCCGACGGTCACCACGAATGATGCCATCAACTCGATGAATGTTGTTTGGAGTCACTGCGGTAGACGGACGGCCAGTCCGCTTTGCGTCAGCCATTGAGGATTGACCTACTTCAGCTTCGTCACAACGATGTACCCAACGTCGGACAGTGCTAACATCCACTGTTGAATCTCCATAAACATTCTTCAAACGTTCGTGGATGCGAATTGGGGTCTCGCCTTCAGCATTGAGGAATTCTTTGACATAACGTTGTTTTAACCGAACGTCTTTGGCAGCCATTTTTAAACTGTTACAGTGGTGCCACCTGTTACTGAAACAGGTTGGTAATGCTACACAGTGCAGAAGAGTGTTTGAGGAATCCTGCTAAATTTACAAATTGCACACCGATGCAGTATTTACATCCATAAAAAATAGGAGGCATTACTTTTTGACCTTCCCTCGTATATAGCCAAATGTGAAATCTGCAAGGGATTACTGAGTAAACATTTAAACTAGCGGATACATAAATCTTGATAACCTTACTGTGTTTTAAATGAGTTAGCTGTGAGACATACAAGGTATTATTTTTTTGTTTTTCCAACTCTCTCTATTCCTTATTATACAATGAAAATAACTCAGGGCATATGACTTACCAAGATCTGCAATTCTCGGAGAGATGGCTGCAACTTCCTTCACTAATTCCTGAAGCTGAAAAACGAGAAAGGTCACACAAATAGACAACATAGATTTAAATTTCTCATGCAATGTTTTGCTGTTATAACTTTATTCCCTCATAATAATCTCTATGAATAAGCAAATTTATGAACATACAGTATACTTTAAGTAGGCTGGGGCAAGCTTTTACAATGAACTACTAATACTAAATGATGGATCTGCAACAAGAATTAATCCACAAGATAATAGGGCAGACTCAGCAATAGACATAAGTATAGCAACTAACAACCTAGCGAATGTAAATTGGGAAGTGTTACAAGACACAAACTCAGATCATCTGCCCATTGTAATAACCATGCATGAAAATGTCATTCCAAACCCAGAACCAGAGAAACCTACCTTCAACTATAAAAAAGCAAACTGGGAAGCTTTCCAATCAGAGCTGGAGGTGATGGAATATAAAGACATGGAATCAGATGATACTGACTTGTGGGCGGAAACACTGACCAATGAAATTCTGAAAATAGCAATAAAGTATATACCAAATAAAAATATGCCACATCACCTTAAACCAATAAGTAACATTAATAAGAAAAGAGAAACTCAATGGAATAAAGAACCAGTTGCCTGGTGGAATAAAAGCTGTGCAGAAATTCATGAGAGAAGAAAAAGGGCCTTACAAAAATATAGAAATAACAGAACAGAAGAAAACTATGATAAGTATAAACTTATTAGGAATGAATCTAACAGAATAATATTCAAAGCCAAAGAAACTAACTGGAAGGAGTTTTGTCAGTCACTTAAACCTAGCACTCAAATTAGAGAAGTATGGAAAAAGCTTAAGGCAATCAAAGGGAACAATAAGAAAACAATAATGCCAACAATCAAACTACCAAAGAGAGCAGAAACAGATAAAGAAAAAGCTAATGCCCTTGCCGAGTATTTCTATAAAGTCAGTGCAAAAAGTAGCCTTGGACAGGAAGAAAATGAGAGAGAAGAGAAAGACTTAGGATACAGTTTTTAAAAGAACTACCAGACCAGATAGAGGAAACAAACTATTTAGATGCTGATATAACAGAGGAAGAAGTAACTAATGCAATAAAAGATAAATCTAATACTGCCTCAGGGCAAGATATACTTAGTTATGAAATCCTTAAGAAAGTACCCAAAAGAACTATAAACATAATAACTTCACTTTATAACAAAATCTGGAACTTAGGAAAGATACCAAAAGCATGGAAAGTAGCTATGATAGTACCCATTCTAAAACCCAATAAGGAAGCCCATGAAGTAAGTTCATATAGGCCTATCTCCTTAACATCACAACTAGGTAAAATACTGGAAACTGTTGTGAATAAAAGAGTTAAATTCTACCTGGAAAAAAACCAGTTATATAGCCCAAACCAGTCAGGGTTTAGAGCAGACAGAAGTACAGTAGACCAGCTTGTAAGATTAGAACATGATGTAAAGCTAGGGTTCAAGAGGAAAGAGAAAACAGTGGCAGTCTTTCTAGATGTAGCTAGAGCATATGATGAATGCTGGCGCGATGGAGCTCTTTACAAAATGAAAAAGATTGGCATTACTGGTAAAACCTATAGGTATCTAGAAAACTTTTTACAGGACAGGTATTTTGCTGTACAGGTGAATAATGATAGGTCAGAAATATATGAACAACAGAATGGGATTCCTCAAGGATCAGTGATCTCTCCTTCAATTTTCACTATAGCTGTAAATGATTTAGCAGATGAATTTAATGACATAAAGAATGCAGTATCACAATTTGCAGATGACTGTGCCATTTGGCGATCTGGAAAAAACTTGGACCATGTTTACAAAAAACTGCAAAATCAAATAGACAAAGTTTCAGAGTGGATGAAAAGTTGGGGCTTCCAAATTAATGTAAACAAAACAGTAGGTATGATTTTCAGCAAAGGAAATTTAAAAAAAAATAACAAAATCAATATAACCATTAAAGGACAGAAAATATGTACCTCCTCAACAACTAGATTTCTGGGCATAACTTTAGATAAACAACTAAATTATAATAAACATATAGACAATTTGGTAGAAAGCTGTAGGGGACCCCTAAATATACTAAGGATTGTAAAAGGTAATGGATGGGGGGCCAGCAATAAAATAATGCTTATGTTCTACAAGTCCTTCATCAGGGGGAAACTGGATTATGCCAGCATAGTCTATGACTCAGCTGCAGCTTCTAACAAAGCAAAACTGGACAGGATTCAAAATGCAGCCATGAGAACTATTACAGGTGCATTTATATCGACACCAGTAGAAGCTCTAGAAGTAGCTCTCGGCATACCTCCCCTTGGTCTAAGACGGAAAGAACTGAGATTAAATTATTGGAGTAAAGTAGCACAAGAAGTGACCCACCCAGCACATAAAGCATTTGTCAAAAACCAACCAAGTGTATGGGACGTCCCCTTAAATAAAGATAGATATCCAACAGGGTGGAGAACTATAGAAGACCTAATGCAGTTTAAAGAACTATCAAACACAATTGAAAATAGTAATAAATACAGAAGCAAAATACCACCATGGGAACTAAAAACACCAATCATAGACTACTCACTTACTGAAAAGATCAAACAAAACATAGAAGATAAGGAAGCCAAAATGATAAGTAGAAAGTTCATAGAGCAACTAACTAAACAAAGTCTGGCCGTCTACACTGATGGATCCAAGGGTGATAGTGGGCAACTAGGTGCCGGAGTTGTAATACCACAATGGGGAATAAAAAAGAGCTACAGTGTAACGGAAGGGGCATCGATTTTTACTGCAGAGATGGTAGCAATTCTTAAAAGTCTAGAAATAATCGAAGATAACCCACCAGAAGCTGTTACGATATTTACAGACTCACTATCATCACTACAAGCACTAGAACACCCAGGTAAATGTAGCCGGCCAGACATAAAGGAAGAAATTCTAGCAATTAATACATCACTAGAGAACAGAGGATGTAGTGTGAGGCTAGTGTGGGTTCCAGCACACATAGGTATAGCTGGCAACGAGTTGGCAGACCAGAATGCCAAGAAGGGAAGAACAAGTAAAAACAATATAAAAGCAGGACTGGGAAGGTCAGAGATCAAGAGCCAAGTGAAGGAAACTATAAACGAGGAATGGAAGACAACATGGAAGGAAAGTAGAAAAGGCAGACACGCGTTCAAACTGCTGAAAGAACCAACGAGGACATGCCAGGTCAGAGAAGAATTAAAGATACCATCGAACAAAAAACTGTGGCGTCTCCGACTCGGTGCAGCATACTTCATGGTAGAAGAACCACACTGCCAAGAATGTCAGGAAGAGAATGACATAGACCACTACCTGATCCACTGTAAAAAGTATGAACAACAAAGGCTTGAATTAAAAACTTACTATAGAAATCACAATATAGACTTAACAGGTGATAAGGTTTTAAGTATAGATGCCCCAAGAGATGCCCAATCAATACTTAAAAGATATATACATAAAACAAAGGAAAAAATATAAGGTTAGAACTTCAGAAAAATCGTCCAACTAAATAGAAATTAAGCAGCAAGAACTAACAAAGCATTAACAAAAAAAAAAAATAACTACTCATAGGACAAGGAAAGACAAGGTATTAAAAAAAAAGGGACAACAACTCAAAAAGAACAAATACTAATACAAATTAAAACCAAGTGTAAAAGACAATAGTTATCTAGAAACAATACAAAAGAGAAAATAAAATTGACAAATACTAATATAAATAAAAATCAGCACCTGCAAAAGACAACAGTTATTTAAATTGAATACAAAATTAGTAAATAAAATGACACTAAATACCCCAATTATAACCAACTTTCAGGTTGAACAGGGTAGACCAAGATGGAACGAGAAGAGGCAACAATGATCAGAGGCTGAGTGCCCGATCTCCACCCATCATTTCATCAAAACAACAACAACAAGCTGAAGGGATGCAGCCTAACAGAAAAGCAAGAAGGGTAATGCCAAATAAAATGAAGGCACAACACCAATAAAAAAGCCCTAAAAGTACTGGGAAATTTTAAGTGGGGAGACACAATAAAAGATAGACAAATTTTAATGGATCACGATTGAGGCTAAGAACACGTAAAGGGCTCAGACCACAAAAAGGCTCAAACACAGAATAATGCATACTGCTTGATTTAAAAGAATTAGCGGTGAAAAACTAGAGAAAGGAGATTAAAAATACACAAGAATAAAGAAAAATTATCTTTAATTTGACAAACTTTTACAGCCTAAACAACTTTCAAACTGTTATAAGATGGCCAGTTTACAAATTATGATGACTATATGAGCTGCATAAAGGCTTTTTATAATTGACACTATGCAGCTTGGAATTCCATAAGCCCTCAGTATTTTCCATAAACTGTCCCTATGTATGCTGTCAAAAGCCTTTTCAAATTCAACGAAATTAATGTACAGCTGTCTTTGCCATTCTGAGCACTGAGGGTAAATATATGGTCTACACTTCTTCTGTTCTTTCTAAATCCTGCTTGTTCTTTCCTCAGTTTGTGGTCTACTGCCTTTGAAATTCTCTGTATAATTATCCTGCCTAGTATTTTGCTGGGAACTAAGAGAAGAGTGATTCCTCTCCAATTATTGCAGTCTGCAAGATCTCCCTTCTTGGGCAATTTGACAATTATTCCTTTGTTCCACTCTGATGGTGTTGTCCCCGTTTTCCACACTTGTGCAAATAGTGGTTCTAATAGTTCTGCTGCTAGCTCAGGGTCTGTCTTAAATAGCTCTACATTTAAGTTATCATGGCCCGGAGCTTTGCCGTTCTTTAACCCTTTGATTGCTGTGATGATTTCTTCTTTTCGTGGAATGTCTGTATTTACATCTAGATCGTTTTCAGCTTCAGGAACATTCAATTGTCTCTGGTGGTTCCTTGTTCAGAGTTTCTCTGAAGTGCTCTGCCCATCTTGTTTCCTGTCCCTCTGCTATCGTGATGAGATTACCTTGCTTATCTCTTACTAATGTAATATTGTTTGCACCTCGTTTTCCGCTGATGAATTTAGTTATTTTGTATACTGTGCTTTGTTCATTTCTCAGTTCTGCCTCCTCTCCCTGTCTTGCAAGATCGTCTAAGAAATTCCTTTTGTTGGCTCGGGTTTGGCGTTTAATTAACTTCCTTGTCCAGCTGACTGTACTGTTCACTATATAGTTGCTTTAACCTGGGGGACTTCACTTCAGTTTTCTTTCTTTTCATTTCTTCTCATCGTTATGGTGTTTAGTGTTTCTGGTGTTATCCAGTCTTGCTTCTTCCTTTCCTGGAATCCCAAGCATGATTTGCTGCTTTCCTTATATATTGTTGAAATGGTGTTGAAATTCTGGTCTATATCATCAGTCAATGTCTTTTCCTGGCTTTTGGCAAATTGATATCGTTTCTTAATGTCGGCCGCAAAAGCTTTTCTGGTAAGGGGGTCCTTCAATTTGCTGATGTCAAACCTTTTCTGTGTAGTTACAGTTGGTCCAGCCCTTCTTAGTTTCACTTTCAGTTTTGCTACTACTAAATGGTGATCACTTCCCACATCTGCACCTCTTCTTACCTTCACATCTTGTAATGCATGTCTCCATCTACCGTTAACCATGATGTGGTCTATCTGGTTTCTGTCCTGACCATTTGGTGATTCCCATGTTAATTTGTGAATTTCTTTATGTGGGAAAAGTGTTCCTCCAATGACCAGGTTGTTAATGCTACAGAAACTTATTAGTTTATCCCCATTTTCGTTTGATGTTCCGCTGCCGCATTTCCCCATTGTTCTTTCATTATATGTATTGTGTGTACCAACTTTCGCATTGAGGTCTCCCATTACTACAATAAGATCATATCTAGGTGTGTCTTCCATTTCTTTCTGCAGTTGTTGATAGAATTTATCCTTGACCTCCTCATCGCTATCATTCGTTGGTGCGTAGCATTGTATTATTGTAGTATTGGTGAATCTACCTCTCAGTCTTAATCTTATCAGTCTGTTGTTGATGGGTTTCCATTCCAGTAATGTCCTTTCTATCCCTTTCTGTAGAATAATGGCTATGCCTTCATTGTGCTGTCCATCCTTTCTTCCAGAGTAAAGTACTGTTTCTCCTGTTGCTGTTTTAACTTTTCCTGCCCCTGTCCATCTGCTCTCGCTTATCCCTAGAATGTGTAACCTATAGTTTCTTATTTCTGCCGTGACCTGTCTTAGTTTACCTGTCTCGTTCATTGTCCTGACATTCCAAAATCCTATTCTTGTATCCTGTTTTGCGGTCAGGACATCCGTTTTCATGTCAGTGGCTTCCTTTCAGCTTTCACCACTGACAGTCATACGAGCCACAGACTCCGAATGTCCATCCTGCAGCAAAGTTTGTTCATTTATTGTTGTTTCCGTAACTTTTTTTTTACATAGACAGAGGTGTCAGCCCTATGCTAAAACCCCCAACTGGAGGACCAGGGTACCAGCTTTTGTCTGACCCCTACCCACACAGCTTGGTTGAACCTACCAGGAGTAAAACTCCCACTGGCATAGCTCTGGGGATTGTCAGGGTACGCAAGCTGCCATACCGCTACAAGGTATAGGTACCATTGATGGCAGTGTTTACACCTGGTTGCATTTATTTGGTCCATGGTGGAGTTTTTCTTGGTGGCCCTTAACTTTTGTCCAGTAGTATATATATATATATATATATATATATATATATATATATATATATATATATATATATATATATATATATATATATATATATATATATATATATATATATATATATATATATATATATATATATATATATATATATATATATATTGTTGTAACACTCAGTATTGAGTTTCCCATTATATCCAATGTAAAGAATTGTACCAAATGAGCTCAATGCAAACAAGGAAACAGCGTTAAACAATAACTTATGTGAAAGCAATAGAGGAAACAAACAAGTGCTCTTTTTTCTCAAAGAACAAAACAGTTGTTACATGGGTTTTTTTTCTGAGTACGTTTTCTATTTTTTTTTTTTGGACAGGTTTTTCAGATTTTGTACTGGTTTTTTTATTTTTTGTACAGGTGTTTCATCTCCATGTCTTAGAGAATTCCCTACAACATATAAACATTGCAATGGTAATAAATAACAAGTCAGAAGTATATGAACTATAGAATGAACTTGCTCAAGACTCTACTATCTTCATCAATTTTTACTGCAATTTAAAGATATGTTGCCATATGGTCAACTTGATGAAATTAACCAAAATTATATCAGAATCTACGAAAACAAATAAATAAAGTATATAAATGGATGACAAATTGGAGATTCCGGCTGAATGCACATAAGACAGTGGGAATGATGTTCAGAAAAGTTCATCAATACTTTTATTATACTTCAGCTCCCTGAGGAGTATAGGCCAAGACACATGCCACTTGTCATGTCACCTTTTTTTATTTCTGTCTCCAGTTCTAGTCTCCATGCCTTCTTTGGTCTACTTCTAATTCTCTCACCCTGAGGATTCCAGAACAAGAGCTACCTTGTAATGCTATCAACATATTTCCCTTCCATAGACAGCATTTTCTTCTCACCTCTGTTCCACTGTCACTTGTTTGGTTTTTGTCATCAGTTCCACATTGGTGATCTTGTTGTACTATTTCATTCCTTCTGTGCATGCATCCATTTATGAAAGTCTGTAACCTCTTAGTTGTCCATGTTTTAGAGTCACACAATAGGACTTACTTGACTTACGAGTTGAATTTTGTTTGTTTTTGTGTTGGGATTGATTTTTGATGTCCATACATTTCCCAAATCAAAAAAGGCTCCGGCTGACTTTTTAATCCATATTTAGACATCACAGTCTGTCCCTCCAACTTTGTCTTGTTGCTGCCAAGATATTTGTTCGATTCTACATCTGATATGGATAGTTCTTAAATGTATTACATATACTGGTTGGACTACTAAATATACTATCTTGAATTCATTCACACATGCATGTAGCATAAATAATAACTCTTCTCAACCATACCTTAATAACAATTATTAAAACAAGGCTAAGGAAATGAAGAAAATTATTACATATAAATAATAAATGCATCAACAGTATAGCTCTTAATTTAAAAAAAATGTTACAAGAAAAAACATTTATGATTACATTGGATTCAGTTTCCTTCAATTGTTTGTGGACTTCTCTTAGATCTTTCTGGAATGCAGTTTCTGCCAGTATTAATTTATCATTCATAAGGACCTCAAATTCTCCTTTTTGTGTCAATGCTTGTTTTTCCTGACTTGCTGAGATGATTTCAAGTGTTTCCAGACTTTTTCTGACTTGTTCAGACAGATCTTCTGTAACTGTTTCCAATGAATTAGTTTTGGTTGAGAGATCTGTTGCAAGTGATTCATTTTTATCAAAAGCAGACCTCAGTGAATGGACCTGAGACTTTATGTATTCTGTTTCAGTATTGACAACAATTTTTATCTTCAGATATTCAAGGAAGTTCATCTTAGAACAATTCTCATCTTCTATTTCATCCAGTTTCCCAGAGAGCAATTCTAGCTGTTCCTTGAAATTTTGGCACATTGTTGTAAACTTTTGAATTTTATTTTGCTTGTGAGCAAATTTTCCAATTTCTCCTGTTATTTCACTAAGTATCTTATTTTGTTCATTTTTTGACTTGATTTTCTTGTCCACTTCAGACTGCTTCTTTGAAATCTCCTCAACTTTCTTGTGGACACCTGTGTGCTCTGTGACAATATCTTCTGTCCTAACATGAAGGGAATGCATCTCATCTTCGAGAGCTCCAACTCTTGCTAAAACATCACGTAATACAGCCTCATCTGCTGAAGACAGAAAATATAAACCTTAGATTAAAAATTGTAACACAGATAATGAATTACATCTAAGATGTTACACTACAAAGAGTGAATTATGAAAGAAAATTTTCAGGAATAAATCATGCTTGAAAGGACTCATTTTCAGGAATAAATAACACGTGAACAGGGGTAGCAAAAAATAATAAACTATAAGAGAAAAGCTTATCTGACATTAATAAATCATGTATGAGATACAGTACACTCAGTAATAAATCGTGGGTTAAACAGTTATACTGTACTTAGAAATATAATCTTTTATCAGGAAGGCACTTGCCAAAACTAAATGTATTATACTCTAAAACAGTGGTGGCCAAGCTAAGGTTGGCCAAGAGCCAGATTATGGTAAAGGGTAACACCAGAGGGCCAGACCTATAAAATCCTTAAAAAATAAATATCTGAGATTTAGTTTTACATATATAATGAACCACGTACAGAAAGCAACGGCAAACTACTGTACTGCACATCTGCCAAGACATGTATACTAGTCTTCAGACTGAAATTACTGTAAAAAAAATATATATATAATGAATCTGTTGTTTTAATTTGTTTTGTAATTTGTAATATGACATGTAATTATTTATTTCAAACATACATTTCTGTGTTATTTCTTTGTGAAGAGTGTGGCTTATCAAAACTTTTCACCAGTGATTTGAAGTCTACTTCCATTTGTGACGTAGCAATCCTGAGAACATGGGATAATACAGAGTCAGTTAATTTGTTTCTGGTCTTGGATTTGATAAGCTTCATGGCAGAAAATGTTGTCTCACAAAGATATGTGCTACCAAATACAGAGCACACTTTTAGGGCCCATTTTCTCAGAAGTGGGTAACGTTCCTTTGGTAGTAATTTCTACAAATCAGCTCCAGTTGCTTCTGTTGTGTTGATGAATGGGTCACATTGGAGTTCACATAACTGTAATTGTAGTTCTGCTGGCTGAGACTCCACTGTGCACTTGAATGGGTTGTTAAAAAGTTCCATTTGTGGACGAAACATCTCAAAATCTTGAAATTGATGATCAAACTCAGAAATCAGCTGCTCAATGTCATCTGTGTACCTCCTGAAGTTAACACTCTCTTTCTCAGACAGCTGTTTACAACAAGGAAAATGAAATAGGTCATTCTTTTGCAAAGATAGGCTCAGTTTCTTTTTGAAGCCATCAACATAGCCCATCATTTGAACAATTGTTTGCCTTCTTCCTTGTAACTGCAAATTCAGTACATTCAAATGTTGTGTTATATCTGTGAGAAATGCCAAGTGCTGAATGAAATGAATATCTTTGAGTTTATTTTGAAGATCAATTGAACATGGTAAGTTGTCTCGCAGGAGTCAAATATTTCATCCTTCAGTTCACAAAATCTTATTAAACATTTTCCTCGACTAAGCCATCTCACCTCAGCATGAAGCAGGAGATCACCGTAAACAGAATACACTTCTTCTAAAAATGCAAGGAACTTCCTGTGAGTTAGAGAGCTGTGTCCTCCTCTGATCAAATTCGTTATTTTCACTACAGTAGCCATAGTGTCATTTAGGTTTATGGATTTTGCACAAAGGGCCTCTTGGTGAACTATGCAATGTAATGTAGGCACGTAAATTTTATTTTGCTTCAAAAGTCCAACAAAACCAGTATTTTTCCCAACCATAGCCTTGCAACCATCGGTACACACAGCAGACAATTTTTCAAACCCACCATATTCTTCCATGGCATTTTGAACTGCAGAAAATATGTCATCCCCTTTACTTATACCATGCAAAGAGCAAACTTTCAGTAATTCTTCAGAAATAGTAAAGTCTTCCTGGATCACTTTAACAAAAATAAGGAGCTGGCTAGTGTCTGAGATGTCTGTACTTTCATAAATCGCCAGTGAAAAGTATGGACAATTTTCAATTAAAGATTTCAAGTTCTGGGACAAATGCAAACTAATATCTTCTGTTTTCCCAGCAATGATTTGTTTTGAAAGAGGTATATACATTTTGAAATTCTTTTACTACTTTTTCTTCATTGAACGCTTCTGCCATTTGAACTGCACACTTTTTCACAAACTCTCCATCAGTAAACGGCTTTTTTGTTTTTGCAAGCTCATAACTAATCACATAGGACGCCATGAGCGATGATTCCTGAATCTTATTTACATGACTAAATATACTCTTTTGCTGATTCAGTTTTTTCTTGAGTTGTTCAATCACAAGCTTTCTCAACTCACTGCTATGCTCGTCGTTGTTTTCCTGATGATTTGTGAAGTAGTGACGTTTCAAGTTATATTCCTTCACTACGGCTAACACTTGGGCGCAAACTAAGCACTGAGGTTTATTATCCTTATTGAGAATGAACAAATAATCGAACTCCCATTCTGGTTTAAATGTGCGATTTTCACTGTCCACTTTTCTATACTTAGAAAACATTTTTACAAATTCAAACTCTTATACATGAAAATGTGCACAACAGCTACAAGCCCAAAAGTGTCACTGGCTGATTTATACTTAACACACTTCACAAGACCAACTGTGCACCTCAACTCCTTCCTTTAGAAATGTACCTACCATCTACCCCCACTCCCACGATCACTTTCCCATACCGATGCTAAAGACAAAGCAACATCATTGGATCTCAGAGACTTCCGACCGCAGAAAAGATCTGTAATTGCTTTCAGTTTCTCATTATCAAAGTAGGTACCGACACTGTCTTCGCCTGTCCACGTGCACGATCAGAGATTTGACGTTATCATTTCCGTTGTCGGCACTATCTAGTAGAGCTCAATTGGTATGAGAGGGAGAGAGAGAGAGAGAGAGAGTTGGTGGTGTTGTGGGAGGTGGGGAGATGTTAATCGTACATTTTGGGTCTTTTTGGTTTTGTTTCTGGTGCCTGTGCGTGCTATTTTGTAATATTGTTTTTAGCACAGTGGTCGGAGTATACAGTAATTTTCAATCAACAATAAGAAGCCGGCCAAAACAGGTTGGCGGGCCAGTCAAAACTGGTTGGCGGGCCGGATCTGGCCCGCGTGCCGTAGTTTGGCCACCTCTGCTCTAAAAGCATGCTACAAATAATAACTAAAATAATAAACATAAATATTATGAATATAGGAACACATATTACATTGTTAAACATTTGATATGAAATCTTTATGATTTCAAATAAATATGCGAAATATATAGTAAATTTTAATAACACTAAATACGAAGGGCATTCAGAAAGTAATGCACCACATCGTTTTTCTCAGCTAATAATGAAGATAGAAGCATGAAATTTTGCACACTTCAAATATGGCATGTGCCAATTGTGTGCACCAAATTGCACTGCAACTGGCCAAATAAAACAGCTGCCCTAAACCGTTGAAATGGAGCGTGTTAGCAACTTGCGTTATAAGCAGCGAATTGTGATAAAATTTCTCGTTGCAGAGAAGGAAACTGTTGTAAACATTCACAAGCATCTATGTGATGTGTATGAAAGTTTTGCAGTCGACAGGAGTACAGTCAGTCGCTGGGTTCAGAGAATCAAAGAATCAGGAAGTGGAGATACGGAGCTGCTTGATTGGCCGCGCTGTGGACGTCCTGCCACAGCCACCAACGCAGAAATGTTGAAATGCGCTGAGGGCATTATTCTTACTGATAGGCGAATCACTACTCAACAATTGGCCTTACAGCTGTCGGTCAGCATTGGTAGTGCAAATGCAGTTATAAAAACTCTCAGATTTTCTAAGGTTTGCGCAAGATGGGTTTCTCGAAGTCTCAGAAATGGCCACCGATTGCAAAGGAAAGCATTTTCTTCTGAATTGTTGGAGCGTTTCAATGCTGATGGGGAGAATTTTTTGGCTAAGATCGTTACAGGTGACGAAACCTGGGCACATCATTTTGAACCTGAGACAAAAAGACAGTCAATGGAGTGGCATCACCCGCAATCCCCACGAAGAAAGAAATTCAAGACAATTCCTTCACCTGGAAAGGTCATGATCACTTTTGGGACATTGAAGGTGTGATTCTTGTGGACGTTATGCCAAGAGGAGAGACAATCAATTCGCAAGCTTACATTAAGACATTGAAAAAAACTCAATCAACGTTTTCACAGAGTTCGGCCGCACAAGAATCCAGCAGACCTGCTTCTCCTTCACGACAATGCGCGCCCTCACACAAGTCTGGCAACACGGGAAGCACTCACCAAATTGGGTTGGACTGTACTACCCCATCCACCCTATAGTCCCGATTTGGCACCCTCTGATTTTCATCTATTTGTTCCACTTAAATATACACTCCGTGGGACAAGGTTTGAAGATGATGAAGGAGAGATTCATGCAGCGAAGAAATGGCTACATGATCAAGACAAAATCTGGTACCGGCTAGGAATACATGCACTTGTTTTGCGCTGGCATAAAACCGTACAAGTTGATGGGGATTATGTTGAATAATACCGATGTTTACATGACATATCCATGGATATTGTGTATAAATTTCATGCTTTTTGAATAAACAGCTCCTGAGAAAAACGATGTGGTGCATTACTTTCTGAACGCCCCTCGTATCTTATTAGTAACTACAATAATTTAGTCCTGAATGCAAAGATCTACAACTCTCAGTTTGTGTTGCCATGTTATCAGTAATCTTATAGACAAAATACAATTTCTTTGCAAGGGGTTTAGTTTAACATAATTAACAGAAACAAAGAACAAACACAAAAACTGGCTGTTCTCCGGAGATTCTCTTATGTGGCTGCCCATCTGTTTATAAAACAGCTAGTCAGAGTTTATTCAAAGAAAAATTGATCAAATATCAAATTTTTTTAAGAACACTTCTGCAAATTGCACACGAAATGAAAGCACAATTACTATTTGTGTCAATTAATCACTTCTCTGCCTTTTGGCTAATATCAAAGTGTCTTAGCCAGGGCCGAGATCACACATATTTTACACATTTTACTCATTAAAGTCAATAGACCTCACTTTGAGCCCCAGAAGGGGTATTTAAAAAAAAATAATAATAAATAAATAAATACACTAAATATTACAATAATGTGCAAGTCTCAATCTAAGAAATGTGAGCAATAAACAAAAACCATATAATCAGCGTTTTAGCATTGTCACGGAGTGTTTTGAGGGTGTTATGCATGTATGAATATTCTCATGCTCCAGCAGGAGTTTATTAGTCATTTGAATTGTTGTGAGTTGGGAATGCTTGCCTTGTAATAATTTAGTTACAAGCAATGTTGTGAGCATTGCTTAAGACAGGCTGCTAGCTTTAGTCATGCGTGAATGAAGCTCAGTGGAGTGTGGAAGGTTTTCACGTGTTTGGTGAGTGCGGGTGAAGGGGGGCAGTCAGAGAGAGTAGTGTGTTGGTTTAGACGTGTGTTGAGTCAGTAGAGAGTTGAGTCAGTAGAGAGTTGAGTCAGTAGACAGGAGACAGCGAAGAGCGTAGAGAAGAGAAAGGTGGATGTCTATAGCAATGCGCAGGTAGAGGGCCAGAGTTGTACAGTGGATTTATGTAGTAGCCTATTTTGTGGCTGTAGTTATTCCGAGGATCAGAGTGATCGTAGAATATTCGGGATTTGTTATGTCTCCAATATTTGTAATGGCCCTGCGCCCATTGTGACTTATGTGTGATATTATATATTCACAGAGATTGATATGGTTGTTGGAGTTACTCCTTAGACAGTGAGCTAGACAAGTGGTGTATAAGTGTTGTCTGACCTTCTACATCCACCCACCTACACCCTACTCGTCACATCTTGGGGCTGTCTATTTGGATGTTACAAGTGAACCCAGGGTTGTACAGCACTGAAGTGATCTGAGGTAATTTGGTCAGCAGCCTATGGTTTGTTTTTCAACGCAGCGAAGTGTGACAACTGTAACTGAACGATTTGACACTGTTCAAATCTGGGTCAGCTGTCAGCTGTACCGTGTGCTCACGAATAAACAGTGTGCTAGGAATGCTGTCTTACAGGTCTGTTTATATCGACTGCTTGCGGCTGCTGTGAAACAGTGTGTTGTGACCATGGGAATCTGTGGTGACCAGAAGAAGTAGAGCTGTGAAGCTGTCATGTTGCTGTGTTCTACTCGACACAGGGTGAAGTGGAAAACACGAGCCCTGTTTTCACGATGTGTGCTACATAATCTGAACTGAGTGTGTTGTGCCGTGCTGTGTGTTGTCCTCATACTTCATCGCCGTACTTGCTGAAGACATTATAAACATATCTACACGCTTGGGATTTAAGTATTATGTAGTTGTTCTGTGAACAATTAGTGTTTGTCATAATTCCTTGAGATACAGCTTAGTTAGATATTATTCTGTTGTTGTTCGTTTAAGGTAGTTACGTAACAATCTTTCGTGCTCTAGTATGCTAATGTTCTAGTAGGGTGTTTACTAAGTTCTAATTAAAAGGTAATTTTTGTATTATATAGTGCTAACAGTGTATTTCCTAAGAAATCAGTAGTTCCTCTCTATACTGAGTACTTCTGTTTTCACATGTAGCTTCTTCTCTTTAGTTCTGCTATTTTTTTCCTTCAGTAGTATCACTTATTTTCTACTTCACCTTCAGTGTTGCTGTTCTACTGTCGTTAGTTTTCACTCTTTCTTTACATAACCCTATATTTGATGTAGGTTTAGGTTAGATTGCAGTTAGAATTAATCGTATATCTACTTTACCTATAACTGTGCTAATCCTTTTTGTCATCTTTCTTCTAGTTCTTCTGTTCCATTTTTATTTTGTGTTCTAATAGCTTTAATTATATACTAAGTGTGTATTAACATATTCCTCACAGGAACTGTTGTAGTGTTTGTGCTTCTCAAAGTTACTGCTGCAGAGGTGACTTGGAGACAACAGATCAGATCAGGGGCAATGTACGAAGGATTGCCGCCGACCGAGCAAAGTGGAATCAATTTATTGTTGCCCTATAAGACGCCACCAGGCATGATAGCCACTGACTACAGTACATATATAACCTATAATACAGTACATATGTCTTGATAGTCATAATAAACGCCCATGTTACTGGCTTATGTATGTACTGTACTGTACTTACTATCGTTATTTTAATGTGAACTTTCCAAAATACATTACCGTATGTGAACAGTATCTTGGCTATTTAGTCAATACATGTACACTACAGTATCCCATATAACTTTGCTAAGTATAAAGTATGGTGTTCGCACAACGTCCAAATCGCATAACGTCCTATTTCACTGAACGTATCGTGGACGTTAAGCGGCGCAAGACTGTTGACATACATACATACATACATTCATATCAGAATCTTTATTCTCCATAAAATACATTAATATGTACAGACATGATATAATAGATACAACATGGCATATAGGAGAATCATTAGAATTTACATAAAGTGTTGAAGACGTCTCAAGTAGTTCTATGTGGGTGTTTTTACATCCAATGTTTGTGTTACACATACATAACAATCTTTAAGCTTTCTAAAAGACATTGGCATATAATGATATGATATGATATGATATGATATAACCTGCCAAAAATGAGTATTACTGAAATTTATAAAATGTGTGTGGAATAACATTCAAGTAGAGCAATATGGGTGTTTTTACATGGGGGTTTTATCAGAATTTTTATTTGCCATAAAAAGCTTTGACAGCTAGTGGAGTGAGATAATAAATATAGCATCAAATACAATAGTCATTTGGTATAGTAGACAGAGCACAATTGAGATTAGACTGTGTGGAAAACATCTCCAGCAATTTACAATGGGTGTTCTTTACATCAAAGTTTCCATATTCTGTAAGAACCTATAATTGCACTAATGCTGACATATTTACATAGAACTTTGGCTTCAAATTTCCGCAACCCTAGCAACATTAAACTACTCACACACTTTGAATGCACATGACCCAAACTACCAGTTATCAGTACGATTACATGCATACGATAGCCTAGTTCGTTAATTTCTGCAGTCAATGGATAGTACTTATCAAATTTATGTTGGTAACATTTATCTAAATGGGCGTCATATGGTTTTGCTGCCTCCACTATAAAAGCTGTTTTGATCTGTCGATTGATTATTGTTAAATCAGGTTTTACGGCATATATATATATATATATATATATATATATATATATATATATATATATATATATATATATATATAATTAATACTAGTGTAAAAGCCCATCATAAGATGGGAATTTAATTCAAAAGCACCAATATCTAACGGCAATTTAACTTATTCAAAAGTATTTTTAAAAAGCCAAAATATTTGTTTTACATCTGATGTTAAAAGTCTGAACATGACAGAAGAGCATCTTGATTTTCTGTTGTTTTAATCTGGACTTTTACATTGTTGTGATTTCTTGATTGAGACAATGCGACATACATTTTCCTATCTCCAGTTCATGTACTGTTTATCAGTTGTGTTGTTGATTTCTTTCTATAAGTATAATCAAACTGTTCAGTGTCTTTCTATCTTTCGTGCCCAGTCTCCTTTTCTTCCCCCGTTCCAGTTTTCATATATAACAGCATTCTTCTTCTCGTAACATGCCAGAAGAAAGTGAATTGCTTCCTCCTGTTAGTAAGTAAGCTACCTGTGCATCACCACAGTACACGAACTCCGTAGCAGCGAGGATCCCAGTGTGTGTATGATCACACATTCTATAAATATTTTTGTAACATTCTTGAATAATAATAAAATTTTACTAATAATGTAGTTTTACACCCTTTAATATAATAATATTAATATATTTTTAAGTACTTTTTTAAATGAAAAAATACACCAATATAAGGGAACCAAATAATTTTGTTCAAAGTATGAACATGCATGCCGTTCACAGAGAAATGTTAGTGGTGCATGCACACCGTCCTTTGCGCATTCTTCTTATGTAAGTGTTACTATTTTTGGGAGAGTATTTAAAAACTAAAATATAAGGGAAACAATACAATTAATGTCTAACTTTCAACGAAAATAACTTTTATATCCTTTAGCGTTACAAAGGCTTCTGACAGAAAAAGCTGGCATTTTATATATATATATATAAACATTCCTTGGTCTCAAATCCCCATGGTAAGAAAAGAAAAGGTAGATCTAAATGGAGAAGAGAACTGGAGACAGAAATGAAAATGGTGAGGAAGGCATGAACAAACCTTGATCTGATGACACGTGACAGGAGGACTGAAGGGGACTTGACATGATTTCATTGGCAGCTTATGATAATTGGGAAGCTCAGTATCTATTTAGCCAATAATTTAATATTCAGTATCGATTTGGTAACATCTTCAGATACCAGTGCCGTTAACTGTTCCACTGAAAGATGAAAGGCACAAAATCAGTTTAAGCAATGTGGTTTTTTTCTCCTCATCCTCTTTAACTCATATTTTCAGATTTTCAGCAAGTATTTGTAGAACATGAAAGCTCAAAAAAACAGTAAAATCTGTGGAGAGATGCACTGAGGCATGACATACCATGAAACTTTCAACTATTATTGCCTAGATTTTTGGTGACACTTAGAATAACAATAAATGATATTAAAACATGTAACGTACACAACACAAAGACAAATAAATATTCAGTACTATTATTTCAACAATATATTTTACACTGGAGAATATTAGTCTCAAATCTGCATCCATTTTTGGCATGAGATTTATTGTTGGTGTCCTTTGTGGAAGGAGGAGAAACAGTGAAGTGTCACAAGGACAAAGATAAAAGATAGGGTGTGAGACAAAAACAAAGAGGATAGGGAGTTGTTGCTGCAAACAAACCAACACTAAAGACCAACCTGGCATCTGTCTTGCTGATTCTGAAACCATAGCTGAACCTCCAGCAAGTAACTTTGACACATTCAATGCCCTATCTGTGGTACCATCTGTCACAAAATTCATAAACTATAATCAGTCAACAATATATCAGTCAACAATATATCAGTCAACAATATATCAGTTAACAATATATCAGTCAACAATATATCAGTCTATCTATCATTCATCATCATTATTCTTGTTTGTTTCTTATGGAGCATGGAGTGGTCACTGTAGCTGGTCCCGTGCAGGAAGCCTGCACCAAGTTTTCACATGCTCTTACAGCAGTGGTTTCAGTACCAATTTGTTTTACATGATTAGGTTGTCAGCCCCTTATATGTCACCACTTCCAAAATGTTAGCGGGAGTAGTAGTCCTTTCTTGAACTCTTAAAGGACGAGACACCAGTATCTTGGGCCAATTGTCCCAGATGTGATAGTTAGTATTTATGTGTGACGATCAGTGTGTATATTTATTATTGAATGTATGTGTAGTTTTTAATTTTTTTTTAGTATGTAATAGTTAGTTAATATTAGTGAATTTTAGTTTGTGCTTGTAAGATTAACTCTTAAAGAATGCGAGATCAATATTTGGGGCACATTTTCCCAGGCGCTCATAACCAGAGAGCATTTTTTGGGGCCAGTATATTTAAGCAAAATTTTTGTTTCATTATGTCCCAGTTTAATGTATTATTAATTAGTTTCCTTTACATGTATGCATTACATTACCATTCTTTTAAAAAACTTGGAAAGAACTGACTTTTAAACTTTAACACTACTTCAAAACTAATAGCTTAATTTTTTTTTTCCTTGCATCAAAGCATGGAAAACCACTCTGTCCTTTAAGAGTTAACTCTTCGCAGACCCCCCAGGGACTACAGGGAGCAGTCCATCTATGCTAGTGTGTAAACTGGAAGGCAGACTTTGGCTTTTTTATTTTGGCCGTTGTCAAAAATTATTGACCTCTTTGAGGTGGGTATTTTAAGTATTAAATGCCCATCATCAAGAAGGGACAAAAGTGCCCTTTAACTTGTCTTTAAATGTAAACTCAACTACATCAGAAGAACAAAAACAAAGTTTCTTTCTTGGCTCTTCAAAGACCAGAGGGCCACACACTACAACTGAACCCTTTGCATTAAAAGCACTTCATGTGCTATTAAAGTGGTGGTTTATGTAGCTATTTGTATATAATGAGATTATTAACTGCATGCACACATTCAGCTTAGAGACCATAAGAACCATTCAGGGTGGAAAAAGAATGAAATCCAACATAATAAAAAAATATTAATGGGAGCAGAAAGACAAATAGGAAAGGTCGTAGTTTCAAAAACATTGTTAGTTTTAACCAGGGTTTCTCAAGGGGTTCCACTGCACCTTGGTTTCCATGACAGGTCGCTAGCGAACCGCAAGAGATTGTGATTGAAAAGAAATAAAAATAAACATTGTTTTTTTAAACATGTGACGTTAGGGCTCACGGTGGTGGGCAGTGGCCAGGCAGCCTCGTATGGCAGTGCGCAATAGGACCGTGTTCATTCCTAAACATACCATATTTCTTTAGCATCTTGCAGAGTAGAAATAGTGATAAAACATATAGGCCTACTAGGATAAGGTTTAAAAAAAAATCAAGTAGGAAACTTAAAAAAAAAAAAGGAAAAACTGAGACACACAACTGACTTGCATTAGAGCTGATATCCTTTGTGGGAAGGGGGAACCACACAAAAAAGAGTAAGCTAATAAGTTGGCCAAAATAAACAGATCCATAGAAAAAATAATTCTCTACTCAAAACAACACTGACAGTTTGTATTTGATTATTATACTTACAACTTACTGATCATGCTAAGGTACCATGAGCTGTAGATATAATGATTTTTATGCATGGGTTCCCTGAGACCTGAAAATTATTTCACGGGTTCCTCCAGCATAAAAATGTTGAGAAAAGTTGGTCTAAACACTTTATTTCCCTCTAACATGTTTGACGGCCACTTTATAATAATCGAATGATCACTCAGCAAATATTTTTCAAATATTTATATATATATATATATATATATATATATATATATATATATATATATATATATATATATATATATATATATATATTATATTATATATATATATATATATATATATATATATATATATATATATATATATATATATATATATATATATATATATATATATATATATATATATATATATATATATATATATATATATATATATATATATATATATTTCACCCTTCGTCAGCCACAATTACAAATATGCAACAAGGACAAGAAATATAGACAGATTAAAAAAAAATACTATAGACACTACAAACTCGTTTTATATATATATATATATATATATATATATATATATATATATATATATATATATATATATATATATATATATATATATATATATATATATATATATATATATATATATATATATATATGAAATATAACAACACAGGTGAAGTGCAATAATAAAGCAAGGAAAATACAAAAATAAAAATATAAAGCCAATTTATTCAACAATCAACGAAAATCAAAAGCAGAAAATGGAACCGACTGAATGGGTTAACCAAATGGCTGTTGTTGAAAAGTCTGATGGTTCCTTAAGAATATGCATTGATCCTAGACCCCTGAATGAGGCTTTGCAGAGAGAGCATTACAGATTACCAACTTTGGATGATGTATTGCCTGAACTCAATAATGCCAAGATTTTCACAAAGCTGGATATCAAGGAAGCATTCTGGCATATCAAACTTGATGAGAAGTCTAGTAAACTTACAACAATGATTACACCTTATGGTAGGTTCAGATGGTCTAGATTACCATTTGGCTTGAATGTAAGCAGTGAAATTTTCCAGAGGCATCTAGCACAAGCTCTTGAAGGTCTTCATGGTTGCATCAATGTTGCTGATGACATAGTTATTGCAGGTTGTGGATCAAGCAGACAACAAGCAATTAAGGACCATGATCTGAAGCTTAAAGCACTGAAACACAGGTGTAAAGAGAAAGGTATTAAACTGAATGACGGTAAAGCTCAAGAGAAGAAAGAAGAAATTACCTTCATGGGTCACCTTATTACTGCTCGAGGTGTTGAACCAGACAAGAAAAAGGTTGAGACAATACTAAACATGCCCGTTCCTAAGGACTGTCATGAGGTTCGCAGATTTTGCGGCATGATACAGTATCTAGCAAAGTTTCTCAACAATCTTTCAGAAGTTCTTCATCCAATAAGAGAACTTACCCGTAAGGATACTCCCTTCCTACAAAATGGTCAGCCAATAGAGTTTGCTTCTAGAGCTCTAACTGAAACAGAACAACGCTGGGCTCAAATTGAGAAGGAGCTCTTAGCTGTTGTATATGGTTTGGAACGCTTTGACCAGTACACTTATGGAAGGAAAGTTACAGTCATCAACGACCATAAACCTTTGGCAGCCATCGTTAAGAAACCTCCGAGTCAAATTCCTCGAAGACTGCAAAATTTACTGATGCGCAGCCATCGATATGACTTTGAATTCCAATGGGTACGAGGTTCCGATCTTCTTATAGCCGACACACTGTCCAGAGCTTGTATTCATAATGTCACATTGGATTCCTTAGCTGATAGAGAGAGCAATGCAGGAGCTGATGCACCTGTAAGATTACCTGAAATACCAGATGTGATGATGGAAAAGATTAAAGCTGAAACTCTCAAAGACAGCGTGCTCCAGAGGTTGAAGTCGACCATTTTGGATGGGTGGCCTAAAAGAAAGTCTGATGTACCAGCTGAGCTTATGCCTTATTTCGACATTCGTGATACTCTGACAACAGAACAAGGCATAATACTTAAAGGAGAGCGTATTCTTATCCCAAAAGCACTGAGGCCTGAAATCAAGCAGAAGCTACACGCTGCTCATCTTGCATTTGACAGCATGATGCGCCGGGCCAGAAGTTGTCTGTTTTGGATCGGCATGACGGCTGAGATTCGACAGATAGCTGACAGTTGTCCAGAATGTCAAGAAACGAAGGCAAGGAATACTAAAGAACCTTTAAACCAACACTCAAGAGGTTTATCACCCTGGGAGAAAGTTGGCACTGATATCTTTATTATACAAGGCCGATATTATTTAGTCCTGATTGACTACTTCTCCAACTTCATTGAAGTAGACTTCCTACCTACAATGACAGCACAGTTAGTCATCAGGAAATTGAAGTCTCATTTTGCTCGCTATGGTGTTCCCAAAGTTATTGTATCTGACCAAGGTACTCAGTTTACGTCTGCACAGTTCAGATCATTTACTGCTAGATGGGGAATACTTCATGTTAAATCAGCACCAGGTCATCATAAAGCCAATGGATTAGCTGAATCTGCTGTGAAACTCATCAAGGGTATGATGAGAAAGACTGTTCAGGACAATACAGATGCATATGAGGCACTACTTGAACTTCGTAATACGCCAAGACAAGGGTTTGATCAAAGTCCAGCAGAAATACTGTTCAACAGGAAACTGTGCACACTGATACCTTCTGCAGTGAAACCCGTTGCATCTCACAATAGAGTTATTGAAAGTAGAGGCAAGAGAGACAGATCAGTGAAGAAGTATTATGATAAAACTGCTCATGATCTGCCCAAGTTGTCTCACCAGCCAGTCTACTATCAAGACCCTGAACGACCAAACTGGCAACCTGGAAGGATCGATAAGAGGCTTTCTGAAAGATCTTATCTCGTTGAAGGGGAGAATGGAGGTCAATATGTCAGAAACAGAATTCATCTAAGACCTAAAACAACACCTTTCACACCTGATCTCGAGGACCTGGAAATTGATGTCTCCTCTCCAGTTCTACCCGAGCAACAGGTTGTTTTCCCAGACATGGAGAACACTAGTGAAGTGAACATTTCCAATCCTCCAGAAGTTGATCCTTCAACTCCAACTACTTCTAGTCCTGGGAAAGCTGGCAAAGAACAGGAACATTCTCTCCTACCATCTTGCTCTAAGAGACCTCAAAGAGATCGCAAGAAACCCTCTTGGATGAATGACTTTGTTCACTCATAAAGAAGGGGGGATGTTGATGTATATACGTTTTCCCGACTAGAGTTACTTGCCCTTTATGGGAACTCTTCTGTTTACCTCTTCTCACTACTTCCTGTTTTCCAAGATGTCCGATTAAATATGTGTCCTGTATTCAGTGTGTTCGCCTTCGTGATTAAACTTCATAACGTGAGAATGTATGACAGCCAGCCACGTCTCATTACTTCTATCAATATTTACTACACACGACGGTAAAGATCTTGCAGAGTAGAAATAGTGATAAAACATATAGGCCTACTAGGATAAGGTTAAAAAAAAAAATCAAGTAGGAAACTTAAAAAAAATAGGAAAAACTAAGACACACAACTGACTTGCATTAGAGCTGATATCCTTTGTGAGAAGGGGGAACCACATAAAAAAGAGTAAGCTAATAAGTTGGACAAAATAAACAGATCCATAGAAAACATAATTCTCTACTCAAAACAACACTGACAATTTGTATTTGATTATTATACTTACAACTTACTGATCATGTTAAGGTACCATGAGCTGTAGATATAATAATTTTTATGCATGGGTTCCCTGAGACCTGAAAATTATTTCATGGGTTCCTCCAGCATAAAAATGTTGAGAAAAGTTGGTCTAAATACTTTATTTCCCTCTAACATGCTTGACGGCCACTTTATAATAATCAGATGATCAATCAGCAACTCTTTTTAACATATATATATATATTTCACCCTTCGTCAGCCAG
>JAMPIV010021429.1:0-50756 GCA_024509875.1 Oreohelix idahoensis
CAAACCCTAACGTGCCATACTTTTAAGCATTCATATAACTTTGCCAAAAGCATAAACATGCTTGGGCAAACCCAACGGTGCCATACTTTAAGCATTCATATAACTTTGCCAAAAGCATAAACATGCTTGGGCAAACCCTACGGTGCCATACTTTAAGCATTCATATCACTTTGCCAAAAACATAAACATGCTTGGGCAAACCCTACGGTGACAATCACCACCACCATCATCATCATCACCATCACCACCATCATCATCGTCATCACCAACATCATCATCACCACCATCATCATCACCCATTCATCATCATCTCCTTCATCACTATCACCACCACCATCATCATCAGCACCACCATCATCATTATCACCACCACCATCATCATCATCACCATCATCATCATCAGCACCACTATCATCATCAGCACCACCATCATCATCATCACCACCTTCATCATCATCACCACCATCATCATCATCACCATCATCATCACCATCATCACCCACACCTCCACCATCATCATCAGCACCATCATCACCATCATCACCAACTTCATCATCACCATCCTCATCCCCATCATCATTATCACCATCAAAACACCATCACTACCATCATCATCATCATCATCACCACTTTCATCACCATCACCACCACCACCATCATCACCATCACTTTCATCACCACTACCATCCCCATCATCATCATAATCATCAACATGATCATCACAATCATCATCATCATCATCATCATCATCATCATCATCATCATCATCATCATCATCATCATCATCATCATTCATCATCATAATCATTTTCCTTTTCGCTCCAATGGAGCATGAAGACACCACTGCATCTTGTCCCCAAGAAGCCAGCAATAAAACAGTCACATGGTCATGGCATAACCGTGGTTTCTGTAGTAATTTGTTGTACATGATGGAGGTTGCCCCGTTCCCCATGCAAAACCTCATGTTAGCCGCATTGTATGCGACATGCATGAGGGGAGCAGTATGACTATTCTTTCTTTGTGTGTTAAAAAGTCCCCGGAACAGGGAAACTATGGAGCCTCGAAAATTATTCGTTACTAGGACAGCCCATTGACAGGTGTATTCCGTGGATCATGGAAGTACAGCAGATCTGTTTCATATCACTAGATGTCATTGGAAGTAGCAAATCGAAATGCCTGTAGATCACGTTATCCATGGAAACTGTCTGGTCATCTTATCACCTGGTAGGCCTGAGTGTGGACTGACAGAGTTACCATCATTTGTTCTCATGAATCGGTTTACAGAATTTTCAGCCGATCTCTCCTACAGATTCCTACATCCTAATCAATAAACAAAAGAGAAAAGAAAATTACCTAGTGCTATTATGTATGCTTTTGTCGACTGAGAGAGCTTACATTAATAAAACAGCAACAGCTTAAATTAATGATAACATTACATTGGTAATGTCTGTCGTATGACGAGGCATGCTCTATATTTAGGAGAATGTGAGTCTTCATAAAGACAGGAAGGCAGTATCTGTATGACTTTAGGTAGTACCATAGTGCATTTGGCCTCAAATGTATTGTAAATAATGTAAGGATACATGAGCCCTTAAGTAATAAATAAAAATATTATTATTATAAAGGTACATAGCAGACACTTGTAAACAAGAAGAATGAGGAGACAAGACAACAGAAAAAGCAGACCTCATGTTTTCTGTAATATTTATATTTTACCTGACATTATTGCACATGCGTTACCTGTTTAGTTACCTACATTTATTTACTACAGGTAAATTATGCAAGGTGATTCAGGGTAGGAAATGTAAGATGGCATGGTAGAGCATGTATGATAATTTGGTATAGTCTAAAGTCTGTATTGGATGAATTGAGACAGACACAATCTGTAAGATGACTTCAGATGCATACAGTTTGTAGGAAAGCTTTATCTAAAATCTGTATAGTGATTTGAGAAATATAAGTGTGTTTGATGATTTAAGACAACACCTGTAGGATGAAGGTTAACGACTATATAATATTGCAGAGTAAAGTCTACAAAGACATGAGGTAAAATTTGTAGAAAAACTTGTGATAAATCCTGTATAATAACCTTGAAACACGTGTCCACTAGACCGAGATCTATACTGTCAATATTCACCTCTTACAGCTCATTTGTTGTACGGTTCATTTGCTGCTCAGAATGATTTCTGGCATGAATCACTTTCGCCTGCCATGGTGTTAAAACATGATTGTGGTGGCAGTTTTTTGTTTCGGTGAAAGTAGGGTAATCTCACCAGTGATCGGAAACCACACAGAGTAATTAGCCTGTTATTTGCTGCTAAGGTTTCCTTGACGCGACGACATGTGACGAATGCGGCCTTGGACTGACAAGGTTTTCCCCCCTGTGTGTTTCATGCTGCATAATTTCTTATGTATGCATTGACACGTGCGTATTGTTTCTCTGCCATGAATTATTCTCGGAATATCCTGGTCTTTTTGTGTTTGTTTTTCTTTCTTTCTTATTTTTTTTAAATTTTATTTTTCTTAAACAGATGACCCATATTTGCCAATGTTTGGTTGCAAATAAAAATGAGCGGTTTTGAAATCTTAGAGATGTTAGTAAGTACTCGTACTTCGAAGTTGTTACTTTTGTTACCTATGTGTTTAACTTACTGCCGTTGCCTATAGAGCATGGAACTACCACTGCATCTGGCCCTCCTTGAAGGAAGCCTGCACAAAGCATTCACGTGCTGCTGTAGCGGTGGGTTGTGTAGCAATTTCTTTTACATGACGAGGTTGCCGGTTCCATACACAACCTCATGTTAAGTCCCCTTGAAATACTTGCCTGAGGGAGCGGTGCTTCTTTCATCGTCTCAAAAGAGACCCTAGGAAAATACCAGGGAAAGAGCCTCATATGACTTAGGTTAAAAAAAAAACAACAACAACAAACTCAGAAACATGTTATATTTTGACTATCCGTTAGGATATGCCTGTCACTCTATATGAGGTACTATCTCTCTGTACCAGGGCTGTTAACCTGTGGTCCAAGACCCCTTGGGGTCTATGAATGGATTCAAGCGGGTCCATGGTCATAACGTGAAATTTTAACTGTACAGTTTTGTTTTTTTAATTATTATTACGCTTTTATGTGGCCCATAGACTTCATCGAACAAAGTGGTACATAGCCTTCAGCGGACAATCAGAGCGGGCCATAGCCATTATCGGACAAATAAAGGGGTCTATAACCTTTATCGGACAATGAAAGTGGCCCATAGTCTTCATCGGACAAAGTGGTCCTTAACCTTCAGCGGACAATCAAAGTAGTCCATAGCCTTCATCGGGCAATCAAAGTAGTCCATAGCCTTCATCGGGCAATCAGAGTGGCCCATAACCTTCATCAGACAAAGTGGTCCATAACCTTAAGCGGACAATCAAAGTGAGCCATAGCCTTCATCGGACAACAAATTGGTTCGTAGCCATCATCGGACAAAGTGGTCCATATCTGTCACGAAGTGGTTTTAAGTTTATAGAGTTTGCCTGAATGAAAGCAAGACCCTAGTATGAGAAAGTCTGAGAAGATAGAATTTAGATGGAAAATGACATGCCTGTGGACAGGTGAGACTATTGGCTCAAGAGATAGACCCAGGATTTGAATCTCCCCTTGCCGCTTCGTGACCTCAAACTGGCTATAACCTCACCCTCCTCTGACTTCCTTTAAATACAAGGAGATAAGGTGTATAAATACGACCACAGACACCACTATACAGATGACGTACAGTAAGTATAGTAAAGAGTAGAATCTGATCCAGTAAATATATGTATACAGTAGAACTCCATTTATCCGAACCCCAATTATCCGAACATCCAATTATCCGAACACTTTTTCCAGAAAAAAAAAAAAATCAGATGCCACAGTCACGTTAGACTAAAATTCTGAATCTTTTGATGCGGCAAACTTCAAATGTGTGCGAACAATTTGTAGAGAATGGGATGGCTAATGGTCGGTTGCTTACGTACAGGAAGTCAGTTAGATCATAAAGTCAGTTAATATCTGGTTTACCAATCCAAAGTACGTGTGCGTTCTAGGTAGAACACTGGCTAAACAGACAGTTCAACTTAAAATAATTGTGTCTGCTACTACAGCAGAATAATTTTGGTGTACAAGTATTTCTCTGTGCGATACGGCATCTTCCAGTAGGCCTAAAGCATATAAAAGGAACCGCAATGTTTTGTCAATTGAAACGAAAACAGAAATTATCAAGAGACTAGGACAAGGTGAAACTGTGTCTTCACTTGCGAGGATTTTCAATGTTGGGAAAGCTACCGTCTCTGACATCAAAAGTAACAAGGATAAAATTATGAGTTTTGCATCGAAATTTGATAGTGAAAATGGGTCGAAGAAACGTAAAACCATGAGAAATGCGAAAGATGTGAACTTGGAAGAGGCTTTGTATATATGGTTTGTGCAAAGAAGAAGCAAAGGGGAACCTATCTCTGGTTCTCTGTTGTGTGAAAAGGCACTTCAGTTCAACAATCAACTTGACGGTCCTCCTGACTTTAAGGCTAGCCAGGGATGGTTAAGAAACTTTAAATCTCGTCATGGCATACGAGAATTGGAGATTCAAGGGGAATCTTTATCTAGCGATGCAACTGCCGCTAAAAATTTTAAAGAAACTTTCTTGGCTTTTTTGGAAGAAGAAGGTTATTCACTCGATGATGTGTATAATGCCGATGAGACTGGCTTATACTGGAAATCATTGCCTCAAAAATCACTTGCATCTCAGCGCGAAGCAGCTGCCCCTGGGTTTAAAAAGTGCAAAGAGAGAGTAACAATTTTGGTAGCCGCGAATGCCAGTGGAAGTCATCGTTTACCGGTGCTAATGATCGGCAAAGCCAAAAAACCACGTTGTTTAAAGAATGTGACATGTCTCCCATTGTGTTACAAAGCACAGAAGAGTGCTTGGATGAATAGTGAAATATTTCTTGATTGGTATACAAATCAGTTCATCCCAAATGTGAAGAGGTTGAGAGAACAAGAAAAGAAAACTGGAAAAGTAATTCTTCTACTGGACAATGCACCATCTCATCCAGAGACGGATACATTGAATGCAGTTGATGCAAATTTTAAAGTAATTTTTCTGCCTCCCAATGTAACAGCACTGATTCAACCAATGGATCAGGGTGTTATAGCAAAGCTTAAAAAGATGTACAAGAAGGAAGTCCTGCGTCGTTTATTGTTGGCTGAAGATGAAGAAAGTGTGGTGGCGTTTTCCAAAAAGCTTAATCTCAAAGACTGCTGCTATATGTTAGCTGATGCTTGGACCACACTGTCACAAGATAATCTCAACAAGGCTTGGAGTAGATTGCTTGGGAAAAAAGGAGGAAATGAAACTACTGCAGTGGACACAAATGATGATTGTATAAATGAAGTTGTGGAACTGTTTCAAGCAATGCCCGGATTTTCGGACTGTGACAAAGATGATGCACACATGTGGCTAGAAGATGATAATGATTCTGGTTTTCAGTTTTTGAATGACGAAGAAATTTTGTCTTTTGTGCAAGAAGAAAACCAAATACATGTAGTGACCGATGATGAAGACTCCTCAGAAGTACACGATGTACTTGTAGATTATGAAGAAAAAACCAAAACGTCGACCAAGTCCTGAAGAGGCCTTTATAGCACTAGAAACAGCGATGGCTTGGTACGAGCAAGAAGATGACAGCTGTCCTACACAGCTTCTGCTGTTGAAGAGAATGCGGGACTTAGCAGCCAAAAGGAGACTATCCAGTTTGGTGCAAAAGAGGATTCCTCATTATTTTAATAGTGGGCTACATCTGTGCAAGTACATGTATACGTAAGTTGCGCCTGGTTTTGAATCGTTTGTAATGTTATTTTGAAAACATTTCTCTTTCTTAACAAAAATAATTAATACAAGTAGTACATGCACTGCAGTGTAATAAAAGATTTTGGTGATACAATGATCTAATACAGTGTGGGTATTATTATTACAGTACAAGTAAATATGTTTTATAGTGTATTTTCCTTGTGATGGTTAATTATTTTTAGAAATATGTGTACATGTACTCGATACATTATGTAATCCAATTATCCGAACATTTGATTATCCGAACGATGCTCGGTCCCATGGGGTTCGGATAAATGGAGTTCTACTGTATATATATTTATTTACAACAATAAAGCATTAAAATGTCATCATCAAGCAATCACATAAATAGCGTGCGCTGTTGCACGGCCTGACAACAAAAAAAAAAAAACCAAGTAACAATGAAATTAGGTAGACACTGAAAAAAACCCAAACCCCAAATCACATTCACTCTTTCTGTCACCCTGCTGAGGAACAATAAAATGATTAGTGATTTAATCTACTCTGATATGGTGGGGCTGTCAACTTTAGCCTCCACTCTCTAACACAACTAACATTTTACTGTCTTAGTCCTGCTGACTCTTCCTCAACGACCGTCTACACAGCTTTCCACTTGTTAGGCGATATGCGCCGCTATCTAACACCACTGGAAATGCTAAAATAATAGACTTGGAGTAATACAATGGCTCAGTGTCTATCCTTCAACTGGATTTCTCCCCACTCCAGATTTAGAGGATGACACAGCCTTGACTTTCTGGCTGTATGAAATTGAAACCAGTCTCACCCCGGCCACCTGCCGTTGCTGGATTACGTATAATAGCGATGCTCTCATGAGAGAGGCTGTTATGATAAATAAACCTCGGTCCAGCTGGAAGCATAGGGACTTCCCTGCCAGAGACCATAGGGTAAATTTTCTGTTGCTGAAGGACGATACTCGAGTACTCTGACCCTGAGATGGGGGTTGTCTTTGCAGCCTCGTGGATAATTTTATTTGACAAAATTATGCTCCCCACTGTTTCTGGCCGATAACTCACCATTTATCGCAATGGCTTTTTTCCCAACAGTGGAGAACGATAAATCGATGGTCTCCGACCGGCCAGGCAATTATTTCTTCAGAGACAATTGCCCGCAGTGTCCTCTCTCATTATATACAAGAGAAACCGCCCCCGCGGATTTCCCTTCCTACGCAAATCGCGGACCAATGGCAGCGCCAGTAAAAAAACAGTACGGCTACCTACGCAAATCCCGCGTGTAGGAAAATTTTGCCGTCACATTACGTATGCTGCCTCGTGGCTTACTGACGCGTCATACAGAGAGTGCCCGAAAATAGCGATTTATCGTCCAAACAATGAAATCTACGGGAATCTGAAAAATTCAGAAAAGAGGGTAAAAACTGGCCCTGAAGAAAAATACACCTACCACACATAAAATGAACCCATTAAAATTTACCTCCTCAAAAATAACCGAACAACGAAATATTCACAATGCAGAAGAAACAAGGCAAACTTGTCTTGTATAATTACAAGTGTGAGAGAAATGGTGAAAACCAAACTAGAAACCACAACAGAAGGGCCTGTTAAAAGAACAAGAATTACAGTGTAGCCATCACACTATTCCTCATTGGACAATGGAAGCGGTCCATAGCTTTCATCGGACAATCAGATGGGGGTCCATGGTACACAGCAGTTAAGAAACACTGCTCTCTGCAGTCGTCTTATTTTTCCTTTTCGCTTGTTATGGATCATGGAGCCACCACTGTTGTGTAGTGCGTCTCCTCGCCCCTTCAGCCACAACTGACTAAGGAATATTGGAAATATGCGCCCCTAAGGTGATAGCTCTCAGCTGCCTTTGCTGTGATGTTCTTTTCGCGTGTTCTTTTTTCTTCTGTTTGTTGTGAGAGTTTTAATGTTTTTGCCCAATCTGAGGGTAGCACCATAGGAAAGAATCGCCACTATGATTTGCGATCGGCAGCTTCATCCTTGTAGGTTGTTGAATTTACGTCCAGTGCCTTTCATCTCTTTCGCACACATCTTTGAAACCGCAGCTTCGGTTCGACTCATTTGTTTTCTTTTTCCATCTGCACATGTAGTCCACATGCAGGAAATATCCATCAAAGCATTTGTAAGCTCTTGCAACAGTGGTTTCTATAACGGTTTGTATTACATGATGAAGCTGCCAGTCTCGTGCTCGACCTCAGATTAGTCGATCGTTATGACATCCCTGAAGGAGCAGATGTTGCAATTAAGATATATAAATATATATTATATTATATATATATATATATATATATACTATCCGATGTAGCCAGAAAGGTGTATTATATTTTTAGAACTAGTAATATATTTATATATAATTGTCGTATCTAGTCTACGTGTGTTCGATCGTATTTGTGATATATAGTCGTGTTGGCATTCTCACCCGGTAATGGGCGATTTTAACGAAACACACCTTCACCATCCGTGAAGAAGACAGACGTGTGAAACGTGGGAGACAACCATCGGTTGTTAGACATCTTGGCTCGGTCTGACACCAGAGGTGAAAACACCCTTGTTGAGCACGAAACCGTTGAGGTGTGACTCCAGCAGCTGTCGAAAATATCGTGGAATGTAACCACCTTTGGGCGGAACTTCAATTGTGGGCGTCTAGTAAGATAATCTTTACTCGGAAAATGTGGAAATCTCATGTCATCCAAACTGATGCATAGGACTCCCGATTTGCTCCCTAGAGAGATGGGTGGAGTTTTTTCCCTGACATTTTGACGTAGCTATAATGTGGTGCATGGTTGGAAGATGCAGATTTAAACTGAAACAGTGAGAGGCTTCAGTGAGAGAGCTGAGAATTCTAGCAAGATCGTTCTTGTGCAAAATGCGCCCTCGGTACGATAACCAACTGAGGTTTGGGCTTTTGCATATGTTGCTGTCTGTGCTAAGAGAACTAACGACATAGAGGTATGCTTGCATATAATGGTACAATTTTTTATAATACTTTAGATTTAGTAAATGTTAGTGACTATCAGGTTTTAAAAGTTAATGGCTTTGTTGCGAAATGTCTATCTATAGCATTGATAGAAGCTTGACTGGCGATTTATGTGTATTTAAGTGTAAATTTCACGTATTCTCCTCGCTATTTTCAACAGTGAGACTGTGTGGTAAATTGGTAAATCTCTAAGTGAATTTATGAGAGGAATTTCTAGTGTCAGCATTGCATTGTAGTGTTAAATAATGGTTATATATTGCATTCTTGTGAGCCGTAAGTGTGGTTAATTTTTACATCAGTGATTATTGTGAGAGAAAGATTAGCGTACCCTCTAGCTCCGTCTAGTAGCCCTATGCCTATTACATTTAGTACAGAGCTGTAAGAATAGAGTATATATATCTCCTTTTTCTTTAGAAACAGCTAGAAACCCTCTCTATATACTGATAAATTGATGTAATTTAGACCAGTGCGCTGTGTGGAATATTTCATCATAGAATAGAAGTGCTTCATTTAAGTTTTATCTCGCGTGATGATGGAGTTAGTATCTAATATGCGTATGAAGGCATTGTTGTTGATTGAGATATTGTTTATTGTTGATTACACATACATACAGACTTGCATGAACACACACACACACACACACATGGTCATTTAAGTGCAATGTACTTGCATAATTTTCACACATATGTATGTATTATTATTTAGTAGAATGATGTTTGTCCATTAGAATACGATGCTAGTTTTATTTTGTTTCATTTTATTTCAGAGAGTCCAGCAGTCTGTGCTGGGTTATTAGAATGGTGTTACCCTAAAATAGCTTGGTTTTATGGTTTTGCTTAGGAATTGTCTTCAAAGTAAACTTGCGGACAACATTGTTTCTGTATGATTCTTGTGGCTACCCTGATAGGTTTTCATTAATAAAAGTGGGACCCCTGTCATCAAGAGTTTTTCTGTGACTGCGGAACGTGCCCAATGACTGAAAGTAGGCCAGAGAGAGTGACGACAACATTACAACACAAATCCTTATTCTCAAAAACGCCGACCCCTTCACACATCGTCTTCGCACCGTTCAGCCGCGGCTCCATATATATTATATATTATATATAAATAAAATATATATATATAGATATATAAATATATAGTTATATATATATATAAATATATATATATATATATATATATATATATATATATATATATATATATATATATATATATATATATATATATATATATATTTATATATAATATATATATATATATATAGAATATTATATATATAAATAAGAATATATATATATATATTATATATATAGTGCTGTGAGGAGTTAAACTGTATTTTTTATTTTCAACTCGCCCCCCCATCTTTTGTCTTTTGTCATGTATTATTTGCGTTCTTTCTTTTATTTTTGATTTGGGTTTGAGCGCGTAGTTAATATTTCTGGGTTATGATGTGGGACGTAAGGATAAATCGGACCACCTTCACCTACCCCTTTTTAATGGTAGAAATGGGGGAAAACACGACCCACGTATGCAGAACCAATGATATTATTCCGGTAGACAGCAGGTCAGAAGATTACTTAATATTACGTAGTATTTCTGCACGTGAGCCGAAAATAATTTTGCGCCTTGTGCTTAGTAAAACATGAGGGCATAATGGTTAGTGTAGGCTACGATTGGGTGTTTAGATTTTAATTTATGTGCAGAAAATATAATAGGTCATAAGGTCGGCTGAAAGAGGTTTCAGATAGATAGACGCAACGCGATGACTCACCGCTCGGTTATTGCATCAAACTATTTCTATTATAAATAACAGCGTCAAAGTCTTTAGCGCGTGAGTCCCAAGAAATGTTCTGCCGTGAATAAACGCCTCAATCGTCATGCTCAGGCTAGAGAAATTCAATATTGGGTATGCTCATAACTTATTAACGAGTAGAAAGTTTTTTTTTCTGTAAGATGTTAGCACGTTTAGAGTTAGCTTTCTTCTTGGGAGTTAATTTTAAGTTGTATTATGAGGTCTGGAGTGCCATCAATTGCTTACTTGTAACTAGGAAATAAAATATAGAGTGTAGTGTAAGTTTGTGTCTAATAATTTTTCTATAAATATAGCTAGCAGTATCTAGGATTTGTGTAGCGGCGGCTTTTTGAGATAATTTAACTGTATATATGGTTAATGTCCTAGCTTGGGGTGTAAAGTAAATATGGGGGCCGTGTAACCACATTTTGATTATGATAATTGGTAGTGTATATAGCCCAGAAGCCCGCGAGCGTAGGCGCGGGTTTTTTGTGTATTTATTAGTCTTTGTGCTATTTTGGTATTGTAGTTAGAAGACAAGGGTGAAAGGGATGTAAATTTTAATATTACTGAGAGGGTGTAGGAATTAGTGGGTTTACAATTGTGTTAATTGATACCTTCCCGGGTCAGTCCTTAAGAAGTAGAGCCGGGAAATTATACCGGGGGATTTTAGCTTGCGGTGAATGAAAATGTTGTGAGCCTTGAGGGCAAGACTAGCACAAAAGATTCAGGTCAGCCCGTGTCTGGGGTTTACTTAACAGACAGCTAGTTACGTTGGTGCGGGAGAGAGAGATAGGAAGGACCGGGTAGGTCAGTCTGACCTTGGCAGAAAATATCTTTATTTATTGTGCGTAGATTTGTGATTAGGGGGGAGTTAGTATTTAGGGGACACCAGGGAGTAGAGGAATTTAGGGTGTTGTTAATGTGTTAGGGATGAGAATATTTTTGAATTGTTGTATAGATGTTGTTAATTTTTTTGTTTTACAGCATTTTTTCACGGCCACATAGTGGAGGCTGTAGACCGCCCCTAAATCCCACCACGGTATTTTGCCTTCTCAGGAGTAGTAGGCTCGAGACTTCGCCATAGGTGAAGAAAACTGGGGGACGCGTTAGTACCGGCGCCCAGTACGGCTGCATCAGTGAAAGAAAGGAGACGATCTCTTGCAGTGAGAGAGACCCATACCTCAGCGGGAACCGGTCCCCGCCAAAGTCAGGAGCTCTTAGCTTGTTAAGAAACACCAAACAGGTTACGTTGCATGGTGTTTAGAATACTGCCATAATAAAGCAGTACGTGGTACGGCCTATTAAACCCGAAGAAGGGTTTTTTAACTGGGCAGTGGAAAGAATTGTCATCAGCAGTGATTTGCATCTACATCCCGAGGCAAGTACATCGTTATTATACCAAGGCCTCAGCATCAGTAGTCAGGAAAGGAGAGAGGGAAAACATTTCTTTCCGAAGGCTAACGAGAGGAGGGGGCGTGACGGAGACGCCACTCAGCTCTCACAAGAGGGTAGTGTCAGAGAGACACTGAACTGAAGCAGAGGAGAGAGAGAATTCGAGAGTCAGATAGAAAGATTTAGAGGACAGCCTCTGAGTAAACAGCCGGAAAGTCCGTTAGTGGTTCAGTGCTTGTGCATTTTACTGTGTGTTAGCTAGGTGTAGGACATCCTAGAGTGCTTTTAAGACTGTGTAGACATTTAGTTATTACGTGTGTGCAGCGGAACAGTGTTGTGTTAGATTTAATAATAATAGGCTCTTAAGTTGAGACCCCCACCAAGTATAATTCTTTAGTCTTAGATTGGTTTGGCAGGAGTGACCGAGATCGTGTTAAGTAATTTTATATAATTGTGTCTTTTCACTTTATTTGGGCTTCTTTTCCCCCCCAGGTTTGTGCGACCTCGCACGTTTATTTATTTTGCTGTGTTATTGATTTTGTTGTTTTAATATACTATAAAAATGCACTGACTGGATCAGTTTATCTTTAACTATTCTGTACTTATATGCTTTCGTCTGTATAGTTGTTGTCTGTGGAAAATTTAGTGAAACCTTATCTCCATTTATGGTAGTCAGAGGCGGTGAGACGGTAGCTATTACATAAGTCACAAGTGGCGAGGGAGAGTCAATCTCTATTCTCACCCTCGAAGCTATAAGTCTCATCTTTCCACATTAACTGTCATTCTCATCTAAATCTATCTTCTCAGACTTTCCCAAAAGTGTCTTGTCTCTGTACTCAGACAGACTCTAACATAAAGCCACTTTTGTGACAAGTATGTCTATATTATTCCTTAGAGAACCAATGAAAGGTAGGAGGTGTCAATGAAAAGCCATTTTCACCCGTATTGATTTTATTTAGTAAATTCTATTAAGACAAATAATGCCTAAATATGACTTTTGCCGAAACATAAAATGGTATCATGTTGTTTCTGAGAATGAAGCCTACTGTGGCAACAGTACATGGTCATTTGCGGAAACTTCACATGTGTGTCTCCTCAACCAGTGGAGTCGACAAAGTTTGGGTATATGTAAGAAAACATTGTGGATCTTTGAAGCGTGGATATCGGGGGGGGGGGGGGGGATCACTAGACATCACACCACCTTAGAAAATCCTCAGGGTCGGCTCTGTCTGAAGTAGAACTGTTTAGAAGGATGTTGACTAAATGTGCCAGTTTGTTTCAGATTTTTCAGTGAGATTTTATGGATACAAAAACCACTACATTCTTAGCGTAAGATTAAACAGAGATAGAAATACCTGCAAATCACATGCTTGACCAGCTTTTTTCCTGATAATAATCAACGTCACTTTTGAAGTACAGCAACGGTAATTGTGACCAAGCCTTGGCTGGAGAGTCAGCATTTTTCAGGATACGTATATTGTTTTAATGTTGTTGATTTAGAAAATGAAAGTATTCTATTGTTGTAGGTCATTTTCTAATTTACACCGTTTAAATTAAATTGACTTCTGACTGCAGAGAACAATTATGTCTAAGACGGATTATTATAACACTGTTAACAGCCAGCAAAAAAAAAAAATAAAAACCAAAATATTAGTTAAAAATTCTAAGTACATCACAGCGTAAACCCATGTAGATGTTATACCACAGGCGCTTTGCACAAAACTTTACTGTGTAACTCTGAGCCCTATTCTTACTGTTTACGAATGTTAATGTTTTCTTCCGTGCTTTCATTAGTACATTATTAAGCGTCTCAAAAATGGGGAGAGGGGATGATGAAGTCTTACGACGAAAATTTCCCGCGCTCCTATTTGATACAGTTCACAAATATATTTTAGTAGCATGGGGCTCGAGAACCATATTATGCTAAATTGGGAATGCTCAAAAATACCTTGATTCCCATCAGTCACAATTTTAAATAAGGCAATGTAAGAGGTTTGCGTTTTGCAAATCCCTAGTTTTTAAAAGTCTCCTCCTTTTTTTTCAACCTGTCATGAGGAATAGATTTCCAAACATTCAATGGAATTTCCGGTACTTGATCAATTCTTTCCGACCCCTGTGCTTAAACGATATTTGTGTGTTCAGTAAAAAAAACGTTAGGAGAGAGGGAGGGGCCCACTGAGGCATATTGGGGATATGAAGTGCAAGGAGTAAAATAATCAAGTGCGTTGACCTCATGCACTACTAGCCGTGATGTGGTCAGCATTCACGCCACTTACTTAACCTTATTCGTTCCTCTTCTACCCATTTGGGGCTGGTTGCCGACTGCCAGGAGCCACTTACTTAATATTAATTCCTCTTCTACCGGGGATGTAGAGGTGCCGTCTGCCAGTTTACTTACTTACTTAGTCACTTAACCTCTCTACCGTAAGGTGTAGAGGTGGCCGTCTATAATTCAGTTTACTTACTTACATATTCGATCCTCGAAAACCGTGTAAGGTACTTAGACTGCCGTCATGCCATTCACTTACACATATTCGTTCTCTTCTACACGTGAGGGTGTAGAAAACGTCTGTTCAAAGTTTACTTACAGACCTCATACATGGGCGCAGAGGTTGGTTGCCACAAGAATAGTTTAAATACACAGAAAAAACGTTCCAAGAATATAGGTGTAAGGTTTGTCTTTACTACTTACTTATTAGTTCCTCTTATAGGAAACAGTTATATCCAGCTAGCATGACATCTTAAATTAGAGCTTTGAGGTTTACAACACTCAGGTATATAAAGTAAGGAAAAGTATTCAAAACGAGGCCATGTTTCGTTGTTGTGTCGAGGTATTTGGCGAAAGTTATTCGTCGAACTACTAAATGAAAAAAATCGTTCCTCTCTTACCGTGAGGTGTAGACCGCTATAGTTTACATTAGATTACTTATTCGTTCTCTTCTACCGATCAGGTGTAAGTGCCGTCTATCCAGTTCCTTACTTAGGCATATCGTTGCTGTGCTCTTCTGCACCATTGAGGGTTAGAAGGTGTCTTGCCAATTCACTCCAACAGACTATAACCAATCGGTTACCAAACAAACCAAAAAAAAAATACACACACGTCGCGCAGTTTAGTTAAAATTCGTTCCTCTTGGAGTGAATGACAGTAGGTGCCGAAATCTGCCATACGCACGACTTTTCGTTCCTCTTCTACGCAAAATTGGTGTCAAGGTGCCTGCAAATTGGTTTCAAGTCATTGCAGACGTGTTCAGGGAGATTTATAAACCCGTCAACGATCGATTGACCGCTTTCAAAATGGCGGCGTATCAGCGAAATGTGTGTCAGACAGAGGAAATCGCCAAGGATAAATAAAAGCAGAAGGGAATCAGTATGAAAAGGATTTTACATTTCAGTACAGGGAAGGATTGTGTATAACTGCATATAAGAAGGAACGGTAGGAAGTTCTCATTTACGGAGATATATGCGTATTTCGGCTGCCCACAGTTACGCTAAAAGCGTGTAACCCACTTCTGTTCTAAATATTAAAATCAACAAATAACAGTTTGGGAATTTACATGGATAGGAAGATAGAGTTTTCTCAGCTGTATAAAACTAGATAAGATGGAACAATAAGGATATTATATATGCCGAGAATGATAAAGGCAAAATTTCAGTCGACGCACAGATCGGCTGAAATCAATGTTCGGGAAGGATTTCTCAGGCCTAGGTTTAAGCTGTGACGTCGGTACCCTCCGATACGTCCGCGCTATAGTATTTAAAGCGTATCGGTAAAACTGGAGGGAGACACAACGAAAGAGGTTTTGAGACAGACTGGAGGCAGAGTTTCGCCACTACCCATGAATTGTGAGCGGATCGCCAGAAACATTGTTCAGTCCAGTATCTGAAGTCTGAGGGTAAGCGAAATTATGATAACTACCGTGTATAATATTTGTTATTTCAGGTTCATATAGAATTCACAAAATATGCCTGTATAATAGTCATTGATATAATGTATTGTATTTTTAATATGATCTAAACATGTGCATTGTGGATGATTGTTGCTTGTACAAAAATTAATCACAAATAGCCCCACAGCCTAATGAAGATATACAGTATTTATCATATTGCTGTATCGCTTTCGAAGATAAAGGCAGTCCCATGGCAGAGATTGTCATAGGGAAATGAAGTGTTAGAAACTTCATCATGGGAGATCCCAGTACGAGGTTAAGGTGACTAGTCCCCTTCCTCGCTGCCTTTGCCTTCCCTAGTTCGAGCGCACAACTTTGTACCCATTTACAGCTGGTAAAATGGAGTGTTCCACAGCCAGGTTTCAATTCCAAAACTATGTAATGGTACTACCAAAGAAAGCAACTTGATCGCTTGGTCACTCTCTTTATTTATGTATAAAATTTGTGTAGATGCTAAGAATAGCTTCAGTATTTGAATTTGTACTTGATATGGTTTGGAAGGATCAAGTTATAGATCAGAAAGGGATGTTTAGGAGCGGAATAAACCAGATGATGTTTATTATTGATAATGTTAATATTAATTCTGTATCATTGAATTGATGTTACTTGCTATGACTGTATAACTTTGACACCTGATGACTGACTAGTCTGACTTATGTGCTAGTCAGTTACACTTAATTGAAATGTTAATATTAATGCTATATCACTGAAATGATGTCCTTACTTACTATGATTGTATAACGGTGACATCTGATGACTGACTGGTCTGACATCTGTGCTAGTCAGCTACAAGTCTAGCCAGATACTAGCCCAGGCTGATATGTTGCAGGTTCCATGAAATACCTCAAACCAGACTGTCCAGAATCAGAAGCCGGTGTCACTCATCAGAGGCAATCCCACAAAAGTGCAGGACCCCAAAGAGTGAACTTCAACTGGTCATTGGCATCCCTACTGTTGGGCCTACCAAGTCTGATATCAGCACAGGACAGTTCCGTGTCAGCAGTATCAAGCTGAACAGATAAGTGTCACTTAGGACACTGACTACCACAATATATGAAACACAATAAATAGTCAAGTGATGACATTTATCAGAGGACTAAAAACCGTGATATATTTAAAATGAATGAAGTCTAAACAGACAATAATAGTAATTGTGTGAATACTGTTATATATATAGATGTGTATGCTCTCTTCCAACTAGTAGAAATAGAATATTAGTGTAATTATTAAACTATTTTAACTATACCTGAGGATTTATTCACTTTTTCCATTTTGTGGGTTCAGTGTGTAGTGGTGTTGATGGTATTGTATGATGGTGTTATTACTACATGTAACTTGTATGAGGCCAGCTGTGAAGGCTCCTGAGATAAAATGTAGTTGAGAATTATCAGAAGGCCTTTCTGCTACCACTACGACCTCACACTTAATTTTTTTTTTCTTAATGAATGTGGCTACGTAAAGTGTCTAGGGTAATGATGTGTAATGTGGTGTGTTAGTTATAAATACACCCACAGACATTTAAGAAGACTAATAAGATTAACAAGTGTTAAAATACACTGAACTAACTCACGTGTATAAAGTTTTTGATATAATTATATTACATTTATTGGTTCTGGATCAAGTTTTATGTGACCAGAACTTGTTTTAAAAGAAGGATTTAAAATTTATGAAAAAAAATGCATGGAATGTTACATAATAAATGCAAGAGCGTACCTATTTAAGTACTAGACTAGTTAGTTTTATTAAAAAAAGTTCGAGTAGTCATCTCTTTGGGAGGATATTTACTGTTTGTGCTGTTGGGGTGGCCTCATCACACCTGTCTATATTGACTACACAATGTCCAGAAAATGGTGGGAATTTTTACGGGGATATTAGTCACTACCAATAGTTGGTGAATGTCCAGCAGACCAGAGGCTCACTCATCTTTTTTGTAGCTCTGGTGCTGAAAACTTGCGGTCCCACCTCTCCGTGCTGGCGGGCAATAATGGTGGTCTCTGTCACAAGAACTGCACAGATACACTCGAGTACAGTCACCCACCGAATAGACTCTGCTTTGTTGTCGATAGAAACTCACAGCTCTGCAATCAAAGTATGGGCTATGTGTCAAAATCTATTCTATACCCACGTCTGGACACAACACTGACACAACAACCACATCATACAGACAGGTCAGATCTCTCTGACCAAACAGCACAGTTACCATGGTGGGTTTACATCAGATAGATCCTCCCAGACTATAGATTCTGAAAAATATTTATTAGTTGTCGGCCCTAAAAGAAGATAGGTAACCTGTTTCAACGCTTGATCTATCTTGCATAATCCTTGCTGTAGTTTATGTACCTTGTTGGTCCCTAGACCCTGACTTGGGCGGGGGGTCTAGAGCAAATCCCTACTTGTTTGTAAGGCTAGATTTTGATATGGCAGTATCAAATCACTCGAACATGAAACAATATTCAAAATATATAAAGAAATAATTTCAATCTTACCAGATTATGAATACATAACACAGAATTGCTAGCAAAACTCAGCTGAGCTGCTGGCTATAGTATGGCGTCCCTAAATTTATTCACTGTCTTTCATATGGGAAAACACCACACTTTAAAATCTGTGTCTAACACTGAACAATTATTGAAGAATGACCCCACTTTCGCGTCTGAGCGCTAATGATATGATTGTCTGTGGCCAATCACTGCCTAGTTGTACTTTAAATTTCAAATTTCTACACTAAAGTCATTTCAGTCATGCTTCAGTCAAGTATGGATGGTTATCTGTTAGTCTGTCCGTCTCTACTTGTGTTTCAAAAAAAAAATGTGCTTGATTTTTGAAGCAACCTTTCTCTCCCCTTAAAATTTTGTCGTAAAAAGTTATATTTAGACACAGCTACCGCTCAAAAACCCTCTCCTCCATAATAAGTAACTTTGAACACCTGCGTCCCCAAGGTCGTGTTTTGTGTGCAAATAACGACACTTTTTATTCAAGGCAGTCTGTCGATGATGTAAACTACACTGTCTTTTGTCATTATCTTCAATATTATCTATCCGTTTGTAAAATTAAGATCATATTATTTCATTGCTCAGAATAGGCCATCCGGCCAGCTAATTTTTATATTCCTAACATTAATATTAAGAAAAATTACTTTTTAAATTTTTGTAATATTCCTAACATCTGCGTTTTAGCCGCTGAATTCAAATCAAGGCTTGGTATCGCAAAACGTCCAATTCCGTACCTCGTGTCAATTTGGGGGACGTGAATTTTTACTTTCCTCCCTCCCCCCCCCCCCCATTGCGTCTCCTTAGCCTTTCCAGTCATATTTTTTTTTCTTTTGATCCGCCGTTCCCCTCCTGTCTAGCAAGTCAATTTTATGGAGGGTGATGACCCGCGGTCTAGGCGATCATGTACATCAGCAGCCTACGCATTATGTTTTTATCCTTAAATGTTATCTTTTGAGTATTTTACCGTTGTATCTCTGTCAATTTCACTACACATCTCCCCACTTGAAAACATGCCTATGGCAAGTTCCAAAACCAGCGATACACATAGGTAAAATTACTCCTCACGTCTGCCACTACTCTAATTTTGATCACAGGGGTGCCGACTGAGGAAATCTGCACCGACATTCAATTTGCCTGGGATATATTGGATACTGAACTGATAAGGTTGAAGCAATAAAGACCACCTCAGCAATCTTGCGTTTTCATGCTTAGCCTGAGACAAGAACACGAGAGGCTGATGATCCGTCTCCACCACAAATGTCCTACCATATAGATAGATTTGAAACTTCTTTATTGCCCAGATTAATGCTAAACATTCTTTTTCGCTTGTGGAGTATCCTTGTTCCGCCTTATTCAATTTACGGCTTGCATAAGCGACTGGTTTCAGTTCCCCATCAGGTGAAGATGATCTTTGCAACAAAGCCCCTCCGAGTCCCACATTACTTGCATCGGTTCTTAAGACAAAGTCCTGTGTCAAATCAGGCAGTTTGAGAATAGGCTTGCTAGTGAGTTTTTCCTTTAACTCTTGGAACGCTAGTTCACATTGTGCAGTCCAAATAATTTTATCTGGAAGTCCCTTGCGAGTCAGATCAGTCAGAGGAGCACAAATAGCGTTAAAATTCTTGATGTATTTCTGATAAAATCCGCATAACGACACAAATGATCGCACGTCTTTTTTTGTTTGCGGCCTAGGTGCTCTCTGCAGTTTTTCCAAGTTCTTAGGATCAGGGGTCATATTACCCTGATATACAGTGTGTCCCAAGAATTCCAACTCTTTGCATCCAATACAACATTTTGTTGGCCTAGCAGTTAAGTTCGCCTCCCGAAGTCTATCAAACAACATCTCCAGAGCTTCAATGTGTTCTTCAAAGGTCTCGGTGGCGACGAGAATATCATCCATGAAATTTGTGATACATGGGTTATTCAGGGGGTCCAACAATTTTCGCATCATCCTTGAAAACACACTCGGAGCATTTTTCAGTCCGAATGGTAGCATATTGAATTCATAATGTCCATCCGAAGTGCTAAAAGCCAAATAAGGTCTCACTTCAGGCTTCACTGGGATCTGGTAATAGCCTTTACTAAGATCCACCTTTGAAAAGTATTTTGCCTTGTTCAGTCTGGCAAATAGCTGTTTTGTGTCTGGTAATGGATCCACTTGTCCTTCTGTGACAGCATTCAGTTTCCTGTAATCTATGCACAGTCTGTGTTCCCCAGACGGTTTCCTCAACAAAACGACACTAGAACTAAAAGATGATTCACTGTGCGAAATAATCCCCTCCTTCAATAAATAATCTATTTCTTCCTTTAATGCCTTCTCCTTCGCGAACGGAATAGAATAGGCTCTCATACAGATTGGGTTTGAGTCTACCAGTTTCATGTCATACTGTAGCAAATTTGTATGGCCTGGTTTATCTGTTAATACATCTGTATGTTCCTCCAGAACCTTTTGAACTCTCTCCCTCTGGTTTTTAGTCAGGTGCTTACTGACTTTTACCTGTGCTGCTGTTTCACAAGGATGTAATGGGTATTCATGTGAGGTGAGTGGTTCCTTTTGCATCTGGGTTGCAATAGCTAAGGTCAATAAGGGGGTGCTTTCCTGGAGTGGTCTGTCCAGATACTTCTTTAACAGGTTTACATGATAAACTTTTTCCTTCCCCTTTTTGTCAATTTTATAGTTTGTTCTAGACACCTTCTCTAGAACCGTATATGGACCTTGCCAACCAATTTGTAATTTATTCTGGCTTCCGGGTAGTAAAAGCAGCACCTTCTCTCCGACTGCCAGTTCCCTGTCCTTTGCCTTCCTATTAAAGTATGCTGCATGTTTCTTCCTGGCTTGTTTCAAATTATCATTTGCCAGTTTCCATCCAGCTTTCAAACGAGTGGTCAGTTCGTTCACGTATTGATACGATGAGGTAACAGTCTCTTCCGCCTTCTCATCTGTCCAGGTCCTTAATAGAGTTACATCTGGATCTTTAATTTACCATACTTATTTTTCATGGAACCCATCGGGTCCCGTCCCTTAGAAGCTCTATAATGAGGACTTTTCTTCCTAGAATCATCACTCACAAATCGACCACTACCAATTTTTCTCTGGGGTTTGTCTCCCCACTTAAGATTGTTTATGAGAGATCTTCGCTCTCTTGTCTGTTCTTCCAGTTTATATAAGTCTGACCGAGGGATTGTCATCTTATCCTGGGTAAAATTTCTTCTTTGTACTCTTCGCATAGTAGCCATGTTAATCCATTCAAGTGAAGACTGGGTGTGAAAAGGGGGCTCCCATTCCACTTTGTCTACCCGAGTATAATTAGTTTTCCTTTCAGGCCTAAAGTTGCCCCGTGGCGTTTCTAGGTCCTGCACATATTTTCCCTTTGTGGGTGTTCCCTCATGAAATACGCCACATGCTTCTACAAAGTTTTCAACATCGACATTTACGTCGGGCCAATAGTATTTTCGAGCAATCTTTTGGCAGATGATACCGACTTTCTCATGGTCACCATCTGTTCCAACATGTAAGCTCCTTATTAAGTTTGCCCTATATATCTTGGGAAGAACTAACTGTCCGTGACCAGTGGATCTAGTTCCTGTCTTCCTGTATAAGAGTTTGTTCTTCATGAAATATTCCCCCTTGCTCGGAGGTGTGTGGCATTTGGGTAATTTTTTTAAAACATGGCTGGAGTGTCCTATCCTCAGCCTGCGCCTTCCTCATCTCCTCTGGATGAGCATTTATAGGTTCACCTTCTTCCTCCTTCTTCTGTGACCTGGTCTGCACTGTCGCCATGATCACAGGTTTCTCGGGATTCCCCAAGAAGACGTATCTACACCCCAATATCAGAGGGTAGATTGGTTCATCTATCACTGCTGCTCTGATTTCTCCTTCCACATAGCGAGTTTTCACCGTTATCCTTGCGATGGGAAGTGTCATGAGTGGTATGTCCTTAGTCGCCCCTTGTATTTCCACTGTTTCTGTGGTATACTGACTTGGGTCCACTAGGCTAGACTTCACAACTGAATCATAATCCAAACCTGTATCATAAAGGCACCTTATGGTGACCCCATTACAAATAACATCCTCACAAACTGGGGGGTGATAAGGTTCCTGTTGTCCCTTAGGATTAACCTTTACTCTTTGCGTCCCCGACTTCATTGCAGCAATGTTTGAAGGTTTCCTTCTACAAAATTCGGTGTTATGGTTATCCTTCTTGCACCATTTGCACCATCTTTTTCCTTGGTTCAACGGTTTTCTTTCATTGAACTTTTGGTCATTGAACTGTGAGTTTCTGTCGCGATAGTCATTTCTTTGCCGCTCAAAGTTTGTCCTACCCTTATTTCCCTGCTCTCTATTATCAAATTTATTAAATTGCTGTGGAGCTTTAAAATTGTCTATGTGCTTCTTCTTAGCACCACTTACCTCTGCCTGAGCTGCCTGATACCTCTCAGCAACATTTAAAATTTCCCCCAACTTCTCTGCACCCTGTTCCATGAGAAATTTTCTCATGTCTGGAGCCATGGACTCTCTCAATTGCTCAATCATGATCATTTCTTTAAGATCTTGGGTCTTCCCCAGAGCCGTCCATTTCTCCAAATAGGTTTCTATTCTGGCAGAAAATTGGTGGTATGTCTCCCCAGACAACAGTTTGGCATTTCTGAATTTCTTACGATAAAATTCACCATTCTTTTCGTACCTTAATAACAAAGCCTGCTTTAACATGTCATAATTGTCTTGGTCTTCCCTGTTCATTTTGGCAAATACTTCGTAAGAAGTACCCCTCAATCCCTGTGATAGCTTTAAGCTCCACCTCTCTCTCTCTAACCCATATGTAGTAGCTAATAACTCAAAACGTCCTAGGTACCCCTCTATGTCATCGTCTTTTTCAACAAAATGGTCTAAATGAAACCCCATAGCTGAGTTTGAGGCTCCCATACTGGGCGTAGCATCTGAGGCAAAAGGGCTGGCACCATTTTCAGGAGCCGGGCCTTGTAATTCCAGCTCCCTTAGTCGTAATTCATGCTCCCTCTGCAACCTTCTATCTTCTGCTTCCCTTTCGGCCTTTTTATCTTCTGCCTCCCTTTCGGCCTTTTTATCTTCTGCCTCCCTTTGCTGTCGTTTTTCTTCTGCCTCAATCTGCAGCCTCTTAATTTCTCTATCAGCCTCAATTTGTAATCTCTTTTCTTCAGCTAACCTGTCAGCCTCTAATTTTCTTTCAGCCTCTTTTTCTAATCTCCTTTCTTCCCGTTCAATATATTTATCACATTCAGTCGTTACGTATTGAATTAAAATTTGACCATCCATCCCCATCTCCTTCGCAGTGAGCACAGCAGCTGATCTAAACTTTGCTAGCTCTGCCATACTTTTTGGACAATATAATAATATACAAGATAAATCTCTAACCAGTAAATACACTAAGTACTTCTAATTACTATATGACTATAGTCTAACTAATTCTAACTAACCAGTTAACTAATTAATTATTACTGGCTGTGAAGATTCACCAACTTTTATCTGCAGGGACACTTTTAATTTTAAAGGAAATTTTACAATTTATTTCCCTACTTTTATTTCTCCCACCAGGAGATCCTAATTTTACTGTTGGGCTAATTATCCCTGGACAAGACCCCAATTTATGTAGTGGTGTTGATGGTATTGTATGATGGTGTTATTACTACATGTAACTTGTATGAGGCCAGCTGTGAAGGCTCCTGAGATAAAATGTAGTTGAGAATTATCAGAAGGCCTTTCTTGCTACCACTACGACCTCACACTTAATTTTTTTTTTCTTAATGAATGTGGCTACGTAAAGTGTCTAGGGTAATGATGTGTAATGTGGTGTGTTAGTTATAAATACACCCACAGACATTTAAGAAGACTAATAAGATTAACAAGTGTTAAAATACACTGAACTAACTCACGTGTATAAAGTTTTTGATATAATTATATTACATTTATTGGTTCTGGATCAAGTTTTATGTGACCAGAACTTGTTTTAAAAGAAGGATTGAAAATTTATGAAAAAAAATGCATGGAATGTTACATAATAAATGCAAGAGCGTACCTATTTAAGTACTAGACTAGTTAGTTTTTATTAAAAAAAGTTCGAGTAGTCATCTCTTTGGGAGGATATTTACTGTTTGTGCTGTTGGGGTGGCCTCATCACACCTGTCTATATTGACTACACAATGTCCAGAAAATGGTGGGAATTTTTACGGGGATATTAGTCACTACCAATAGTTGGTGAATGTCCAGCAGACCAGAGGCTCACTCATCTTTTTGTAGCTCTGGTGCTGAAAAACTTGCGGTCCCACCTCTCCGTGCTGGCGGGCAATAATGGTGGTCTCTGTCACAAGAACTGCACAGATACACTCGAGTACAGTCACCCACCGAATAGACTCTGCTTTGTTGTCGATAGAAACTCACAGCTCTGCAATCAAAGTATGGGCTATGTGTCAAAATCTATTCTATACCCACGTCTGGACACAACACTGACACAACAACCACATCATACAGACAGGTCAGATCTCTCTGACCAAACAGCACAGTTACCATGGTGGGTTTACATCAGATAGATCCTCCCAGACTATAGATTCTGAAAAATATTTATTAGTTGTCGGCCCTAAAAGAAGATAGGTAACCTGTTTCAACGCTTGATCTATCTTGCATAATCCTTGCTGTAGTTTATGTACCTTGTTGGTCCCTAGACCCTGACTTGGGCGGGGGGTCTAGAGCAACTCCCTACTTGTTTGTAAGGCTAGATTTTGATATGGCAGTATCAAATCACTCGAACATGAAACAATATTCAAAATATATAAAGAAATAATTTCAATCTTACCAGATTATGAATACATAACACAGAATTGCTAGCAAAACTCAGCTGAGCTGCTGGCTATAGTATGGCGTCCCTAAATTTATTCACTGTCTTTCATATGGGAAAACACCACACTTTAAAATCTGTGTCTAACACTGAACAATTATTGAAGAATGACCCCACTTTCGCGTCTGAGCGCTAATGATATGATTGTCTGTGGCCAATCACTGCCTAGTTGTACTTTAAATTTCAAATTTCTACACTAAAGTCATTTCAGTCATGCTTCAGTCAAGTATGGATGGTTATCTGTTAGTCTGTCCGTCTCTACTTGTGTTTCTAAAAAAAATGTGCTTGATTTTTTGAAGCAACCTTTCTCTCCCCTTAAAATTTTGTCGTAAAAAGTTATATTTAGACACAGCTACCGCTCAAAAACCCTCTCCTCCATAATAAGTAACTTTGAACACCTGCGTCCCCAAGGTCGTGTTTTTGTGTGCAAATTGTGACACTTTTTATTCAAGGCAGTCTGTCGATGATGTAAACTACACTGTCTTTTGTCATTATCTTCAATATTATCTATCCGTTTGTAAAATTAAGATCATATTATTTCATTGCTCAGAATAGGCCATCCGGCCAGCTAATTTTTATATTCCTAACATTAATATTAAGAAAAATTACTTTTTAAATTTTTGTAATATTCCTAACATCTGCGTTTTAGCCGCTGAATTCAAATCAAGGCTTGGTATCGCAAAACGTCCAATTCCGTACCTCGTGTCAATTTGGGGGACGTGAATTTTTACTTTCCTCCCTCCCCCCCCCCCCCCCATTGCGTCTCCTTAGCCTTTCCAGTCATATTTTTTTTTCTTTTGATCCGCCGTTCCCCTCCTGTCTAGCAAGTCAATTTTATGGAGGGTGATGACCCGCGGTCTAGGCGATCATGTACATCAGCAGCCTACGCATTATGTTTTTATCCTTAAATGTTATCTTTTGAGTATTTTACCGTTGTATCTCTGTCAATTTCACTACACAGTGAATGTACATTTTACTTATCCCCTAGAATATAAGTAATCATAAGATAGTCACAGGGAGGAGACGCCTTAAATCCTGGTACTACTTCTTACCAACTGGGCCAGGGTTTTCACAGTCTGACTATTTTTATGATAACAATACACCAGTGCTTATTTCTAAGACTGGGGTATTACTTGTAAGGTCAGAACTCTGTACTGGCATACTCTTACACTTATAATAATTTTAAATAACCTCCCGCTACAGTGGGGGCTCGTCTGCGGGATATATCTTTGATATTCCTGAGCCAACTTTCTATTTCTGCTGTGTAGAAATTTGGTTTTGTAAATTTTTTGGAAAGAGTAACATAGTAGGAAATAATTATATTTTTAGGAGTACCATTGAGTACAGATAAAGAAAGCTGTTTCATATATGGTGAAGTCAGTTTAATTAACTTTAATTTTAACTAAGTTAATTATATTGTAGTAAATTAGTTTGAGTAAGATCGCTTGCCCTACTAGACTACAGATACATCATGGCTGACTTGGTCAAATTTAGGTCTGCTACACTGCAGGTGGGAAAAGAGCTTGGCATGGATGGTGATGCTCTGATCCGGTATGTCACGACGGAATGTGAAAAGTACACTGAGAGAGAAGCAAAGCAATTAGAAGCAGAGAAAGAAGCCAAGAAATTAGAAGCAGAGAGAGAAGCCAAGAAATTAGAATTAGAAGCAGAGAGAGAAGCCAAGAAATTAGAAGCGGAGAGAGAAGCCAAGAAATTAGAAGCTGAGAGAGAAGAAAGGAGGTTACAAGCAGAGAGAGACCATGAGCTGAAAATGAGACAGCTTGAACTTGAACTTCAGGCTGGGACTAGCACCCATGGTAATAGCTCACCTCATTCTGAGAATAGATCTTTTCAGAACATGGCAAATGGAGCCATGAACTTCCACCTAGATCCATTTGTTGAAAAGGAGGACGCAATCTAGTCATACCTGGATAGGTATGAAAGGCTAGCCTCTATATATGGACTGGAAAAGGAAAATGGAGTCTAAAGTTATCCCAGGGATTGAGAGGTATTGCATATGATGTGTTTCTGAAACTCCCCAAAGAAGATCAGGAAAATTATGAAATACTAAAGCAAGCCTTACTGATCCGGTATGAAAAGAACTCTGAGGCATATAGGAAGAAATTTAGAACTTCTAAACCTCTACCTGGAGAAACATATAACCAGTTCTCAGCTAGGCTAGAAACGTATTTGTTGAAATGGAGTAGTTTAGGTAAGTATCAGAAAACCTACGAGGATCTGAAAGAAATGGTTATGTTAGAGCAAGTGAAAGATTCCATGTCTCAAGAAATGAGGAAATTCCTTATGGAACAAGGAGCAGAGAGGCTGGAAGACATTTTGAAATGTGCAGAGAGATACCAAGCAGCTCAAGCTGAATTGGTAGGAACAAAAAGGAAGCAGGTAGAAGGATATAAGCCACCACCGCAGAATACCCAGTTTGACCAAATGGATCAACCATACAGAAACAAGCAAAGATTTGATAATAAGGACAAGAACCCTCAGACTCAGGAAAATAAACCCTACAAACAGGGAGCTAAGTGGTGCAAATTTTGTAAGATGAGCAACCACAACACGGATGAATGTGGGAGGAAAAAACCCCTTCATCATGCTGCATGTCTACAGGTGAGGACTTCTGTTAGGAAGGAACTGACTGTGGGTCAGAATAGCCTCCATCACCCACCTACCCAGGAGATAGTGACTGTGAATGGCAAACAAGTCACAGGAATGTATGACACAGGTTTGTCCTATGACGCAGTCGTGTGTGCATCTCTGGTGTGCCCTGAACAAATCACCACAGAAACAGTAGATATTCAAGGGCCACTAAAAGGAACATCACCCCTTACTTTACCCATAGCAAAGATTCATGTCAGTTGTCGCTATGTGGAAGGGTAGATAAATGCAGCAGTGATAGATGATCCCTTTTACCCCCTACTGTTGGGGCGTAAATATGTTTTCTTGGGAGACCCTGTAAAACCTATGGTTATGGCAGAAACCCAGACCAGGTCTGACTCCAGGAACATAGAGAGGGACATCAACTTAAAATTTCATTCGACTGAAATGAAACGGGCTCAAGAAGCAGACAGCACATTGAAGCCTTGTTTTGGCAAATTGTCAAAGACACATAACACACCAAGGAAAGGACACTTCTATAGGGAACATGGACTCTTGTACAGGAAAGCTGGCAGAGGGACGAAAAGTTATGGTCAAATTGTTGTACCATCCACCTATAGGAATAAGGTTATAGGCTGGGGACACAGATCAACTTTGAGTGAACACCTGGGTAATGGTGCCACAAAACAAAGAATAGCCACCCAGTTCTACTGGCCAGGTATTACGGAAGACATAAATCAGTATGTAAATTCCTGTCCAGAGTGCACCTATGTAGATTCAGAAAGTCGACGGAAGAGTCTTCATCAAAAATCTACAAGCAAACCAGCAATCAGGGGTACTCCCGAGATTTGCACGGGAGGGGAAAGGAAACATCCCACACAGGTTCAATTGCAGTCTGAACCCCATGCGCTGGAAAAAAGGAACAAATCACGTAGCGAAAATCAAACACCTACGGATTTGCGAGGGAAAACCACATCCAACTACCAACGAAAAGAGGGCGGTAAACTTCATGGGAAACCTACCGACCCCGTTTCACCAGCAGTAAGAGCCTGGATGAAAAGCCGAACAGGAAGGAGAGAGGTAGTAAATGATGAATATATTCCGGGAAAACAGAATGTGGGCGCAGATTTTCTAAGTCGCCATCCCACAGAGCTTGAGAAGGATAGAAGGAAGGAAAACTAACCTCGGAATGGTCGATTTGCAATTGTCTTGTACCCAATAGTTAAGCTAGATATCATCCAGCTTAAAATATGGGGGAGCTATGTCGCGAAATTGGTTTCAAGCCATTGCAAACGGGTTCAGTTAGATTTATAAACCCATCAACGATCGAATGACCACTTTCAAAATGGCGGCGTATCAGCGAAATGTGTATCAGACAGAGGAAATCGCCAAGGATAAATAAAAGCAGAAGGGAATCCGTATGAAAAGGATTTTACATTTCAGTACAGGGAAGGATTGTGTATAACTGCATATAAGAAGGAACGGTAGGAAGTTCTCATTTACGGAGATATATGCGTATTTCGGCTGCCCACAGTTACGCTAAAAGCATGTAAACCCACTTCTGTTCTAAATATTAAAATCAACAAATAACAGTTTGGGAATTTACATGGATAGGAAGATAGAGTTTTATACAGCTGATAAAACTAGATAAGATGGAACAATATGGATATTATATATGCCAAGAATGAGTAAGGCAAAATTTCAGTCGACGCACAGATCGGCTGAAATCAATGTTCGGGAAGGATTTCTCAGGCCTAGGTTTAAGCTGTGACGTCGGTACCCTCCGATACGTCCGCGCTATAGTATTTAAAGCGTATCGGTAAAACTGGAGGGGGACACAACGAAAGAGGTTTTGAGACAGACTGGAGGCAGAGTTTCGCCACTACCCATGAATTGTGAGCGGATCGCCAGAAACATTGTTCAGTCCAGTATCTGAAGTCTGAGGGTAAGCGAAATTATGATAACTACCGTGTATAATATTTGTTATTTCAGGTTCATATAGAATTCACAAAATATGCCTGTATAATAGTCATTGATATAATGTATTGTATTTTTAATATGATCTAAACATGTGCATTGTGGATGATTGTTGCTTGTACAAAAATTAATCACAAATAGCCCCACAGCCTAATGAAGATATACAGTATTTATCATATTGCTGTATCGCTTTCGAAGATAAAGGCAGTCCCATGGCAGAGATTGTCATAGGGAAATGAAGTGTTAGAAACTTCATCATGGGAGATCCCAGTTTACGAGGTTAAGGTGACTAGTCCCCTTCCTCGCTGCCTTTGCCTTCCCTAGTTCGAGCGCACAACTTTGTACCCATTTACAGCTGGTAAAATGGAGTGTTCCACAGCCAGGTTTCAATTCCAAAACTATGTAATGGTACTACCAAAGAAAGCAACTTGATCGCTTGGTCACTCTCTTTATTTATGTATAAAATTTGTGTAGATGCTAAGAATAGCATCAGTATTTGAATTTGTACTTGATATGGTTTGGAAGGATCAAGTTATAGATCAGAAAGGGATGTTTAGGAGCGGAATAAACCAGATGATGTTTATTATTGATAATGTTAATATTAATTCTGTATCATTGAATTGATGTTACTTGCTATGACTGTATAACTTTGACACTTGATGACTGACTAGTCTGACTTATGTGCTAGTCAGTTACACTTAATTGAAATGTTAATATTAATGCTATATCACTGAAATGATGTCCTTACTTACTATGATTGTATAACGGTGACATCTGATGACTGACTGGTCTGACATCTGTGCTAGTCAGCTACAAGTCTAGCCAGATACTAGCCCAGGCTGATATGTTGCAGGTTCCATGAAATACCTCAAACCAGACTGTCCAGAATCAGAAGCCGGTGTCACTCATCAGAGGCAATCCCACAAAAGTGCAGGACCCCAAAGAGTGAACTTCAACTGGTCATTGGCATCCCTACTGTTGGGCCTACCAAGTCTGATATCAGCACAGGACAGTTCCGTGTCAGCAGTATCAAGCTGAACAGATAAGTGTCACTTAGGACACTGACTACCACAATATATGAAACACAATAAATAGTCAAGTGATGACATTTATCAGAGGACTAAAAAACCGTGATATATTTAAAATGAATGAAGTCTAAACAGACAATAATAGTAATTGTGTGAATACTGTTATATATATAGATGTGTATGCTCTCTTCCAACTAGTAGAAATAGAATATTAGTGTAATTATTAAACTATTTTAACTATACCTGAGGATTTATTCACTTTTTCCATTTTGTGGGTTCAGTGAATGTACATTTTACTTATCCCCTAGAATATAAGTAATCATAAGATAGTCACAGGGAGGAGACGCCTTAAATCCTGGTACTACTTCTTACCAACTGGGCCAGGGTTTTCACAGTCTGACTATTTTTATGATAACAATACACCAGTGCTTATTTCTAAGACTGGGGTATTACTTGTAAGGTCAGAACTCTGTACTGGCATACTCTTACACATATAATAATTTTAAATAACCTCCCGCTACAGTGCCGTCTGCCAATTCACTTACTTACATATTCGTTCCTCTTCTACCGTGAGGTGTAGAGGTGCCGTCTGCCAATTCACTTACTTACTTATTCGTTCCTCTTCTACCGTGAGGGTGTAGAGGTGCCGTCTGCCAATTCACTTACTTACATATTCGTTCCTCTTCTACCGTGAGGGTTTAGAGGTGCCGTCTGCTAGTTTACTTATTTACATATTCGTTCCTCTTCTACCGTAAGGTGTAGAGGTGCCGTCTGCCAATTCACTTACTTACATATTCGTTCCTCTTCTACCGTGAGGTGTAGAGGTGCCGTCTGCCAATTCACTTACTTACATATTCGTTCCTCTTCTACCGTGAGGTGTAGAGGTGCCGTCTGCCAATTCACTTACTGACTTATTCGTTCCTCTTCTACCGTGAGGTGTAGAGGTGCCGTATGCAGTTCAACCAATGAGTACCCTTTAGCTCCCCAAGAAGCATAGGCCTTCAACAGCCACATACCAAGTTCCTCCTGTCACGTGTCATCAGCTTAGGTCTTTCCGTGTCTTCCTCATTATTTTCACTTCTGTCTCCAGTTCTGTTGTCCATTTATGTTTTGGTCTATCTCTGTCTTTCTTTCCCTGGGGTTTCAATAACAAGGAGCCGCGCTAGCGTAGGACATTTGAAGATTTTTCGTCAACCGGGATTGGGACTGGATTAACTCGAGACCTGGCGAGAACATTTGAAGTAGTGTCGTCGACCAGGGACTGGCGGCTCCTGAGCCAACCCAGCTGTAATGGGTACCTCCGAAATCTGCGAGTATCTGCCTGAATGGCGAGGGACATCTCTCTCTGTGCAAGAAAAAAGGGATGCTCACGTAAAATCAGTCTCAGGTTAGACATAATAACCTGAGATTTCGCCTCGAGTACTAGCGGGCGTACGAAAAAAAAACAAAAAAAAAAAACAAGCACTGCCTTGTAATGCTATCAACAGGTTTCGTCAGTGTGTGTTCTATCCATCGCCATCGTCTTCTTCTCATCTCTGGTGTGCAGTTAACGGCATGTAAAGGTTTTAAAAAGAAATAAATAATAACATTTAGCCTCGTTTAAGCGAGGCGCGCTTTCGTTCAACCTAAACATATGGCCCGTCGTTTATATTCTTCTTCTTCTTTGATCCATAACCACCAATCGTCAAAGCAGTCAGCGGCCATCACGCCTGGTGGCGTCTTGTAGGGCAGCAAAAAATTGATTCCACTTTGCTCGGTCGGCGGCCATCCTTCGTACAGTGCCCCAACTGTGGTTCATTCTTTGCATCTCAGCTTCCACAGTTCTCCGCCAAGTTGTTTTTGGTCGGCCTCTCTTTCGCTTTCCCTCGGGGGGTCCATAGCATAGCTGTTCTTGTGATGGTATCAGGGTCCCTTCTGAGGACGTGGCCAACCCAACTCCAGCGTCTGCCAGCTATGATGGTGTGCATGTCCTCCTGGTTAATCCGAATAAGTAGTTCTTGGTTGCTGATGGTGTTTGGCCAAAAGATTCGGATAATTTTCCTTAGGCAGATTGTGTGGAAGGAGGACAGTTTCGACATTTCCTTCTCTGTTACTCTCCAACATTCCGCACCATAGAGAAGCACAGAAAGTACACAGCTCTCATACAGTCTTAATTTGGTGTTTGTGCTGTACGGGGAAGACTTCCAAATGTTGTTGAGAACAGCAAAGGCTGTTCTCGCTTTATTCATTCTGTTGTTAATGTCCTTGCTTGTTCCGCCGTCAGGTGTTACTATGCTTCCTAGGTAAGTAAATGTGTCTGTCTGTTCTAACTTCTGGTTCCTTACTGTTATTGGCTCAGGATTGCCCACATTTAGTGTCATGACCTCTGTCTTCTTCAAATTGATGTTCAGGCCAACCTGCTGGCCATACTTATTCAGTCTATCGGTTTTGTCTTGAATGTGTTGATGTGAATGCGCGAGTAAGTGCAATGTCATCTGCATATTCCAAATCTTCCAGTGTAGATAACGTTTGTCCATCTAATTCCTCTTGGACTGCCCTCTGTTGTCTGGCGCATCACCCAATCTATGACTGTCAAAAATAATGTTGTTGATAAGGGGCATCCCTGTCGTACTCCTGTTTTCACTTCGAAAGGTCGTTTATATTAGGCACTTGTTAAAAAATTAAGGACCTTGTGGCCCTGTTATCTATGAAAGGCATTTAAAGGAGACAAATACAACAGAAATAGAAAAGAGATATAGTACCAAGGGCCGACTGAGTGGTGGATATTTCAGGCGCTGCCCTAGGGCCAACAGCTGAGATTGAGACATTTAGTACCGGTAATCAATGTGGAATCGGTAATCAGGTGCCAATTTCCCCTTTATGCCTAGGGGCGCCGAGCATAGTCAGTCCGACCCTGAATAGTACGAATCTTTGAAAAGTGTTGGAGAGAATAATGGACGTGTCACCCCAATCCATGATGACTAATTTGCCCTACTGGCTGTTTCCTGTCACATGCCCCTGCTTTTCTCTTTCCAGTACGCCTAATGTACAAATGGCGCCTTAACAGTTAGTCTGCTGGTAATACGTTTTTGTTTTCTTCCAGGATAATTAACTTCGTGGTTTGCCATTTATCATTTTGCAGCATACGAGACTCTTGCTTGTGCAGTCAGTTTAGATAAACTTATTAGGTAAATAATGATTATGGTAACCATTAATCCTTTGGAGTCAAGTTCCCTTGTTGTTACAATGGATTAAAGCATATACAGGGTGATCTCCTTAGACATCCAAGCAACAGAAAAAAGATTAAACATTGAAAAAAAAAAATAAGGGACAATTAAAGAAAGGCATCATCCTCCTCGACATGTCACCATTTCTCTCCTTACTGACTAGTTAATGGATAATGAAAACATCAAAAGCGACCACTGGATAGAGAGTTGAGTAGATTATGACAGAGAAACTCGATGATCTGGATTTCGCTGGTGACTTGGTCCGTGGTCGAGGCCGGATGCGGGACGGAATGGGCTCGCTGGATAACAGGTAACGGCAGTTGGGTTTGGCAATCTGGATTGAAAGGACAGGGATCATGATGGTGGATGTGGTCGGTGGCAGTCAGGTTGACCACGGAGAGCTGTAAACGCGGCGACCAGGAGGTTGCAGACTGTCATGTAAGGGTGTTTGCTCGAAATTGAGGGATTGGAATAGTGAGCCGGGACGCGTTTTGGAACTGGTGGCAAGAGCCAGACACCTACTTTTTGTACAGGAGGTCAGAAGAGCGTTGGATAGGCCACGCACTGATGAAGCTTACTGATAGCTTTAAAAGGCAGCCCATGTACTGGAACACCATGAAGTGAAAGCAGTAAAAGACATAGACGTAACTTGAATAGATGGTGCAGGACATGAGGTATTGAAATGAACTAGTTGGAGCCCTATGCTTTAAAATTGAGATGAGATCCAAAGAAGACAGAATGTTTTTCTATATCTTTCAATAGCTATAGCTGAACATTAGCCTGTTATTAGTATTTTTTCAACTTCACTTGAACCTTTTCAGCAAACGTTTCTGTTATTATTGACTGGGCGTTCAGTATTTGTATCATTGGTTAAGCTGTCGCGATAAATATAGCAGTTGATAGGTTGATCTTTCGGCCATGCACAAAAAAACAAAAACAAACGAAAAACAAACAAACAAACAAAAAGCAACAACCGCAAAGAAACAAACAACTTGGTGTTTATTTTGTGCACGGAATGCCCGGTCCAACCCCATGTGTGTTATAAATCGGATATATAGTGTTCCAATGGTGCAGTTGTTTTTTTCTTTATGTTTTGTTGGCTTCAGTGTCTATGCCAAGTGACTGAGTTCCAGCAACTATCATGACGTTGTTGGGGGAAAGGGAGGGAAGGGGGATTTGGGGGATTAGTTCACAAAAATATGCCAATGATTCTGAGCTTGGGAGATATATTAGTGACACTGAATTTAATTGATTAAAAAAGAGAGCCGGCAGTGAAATAACCTTTCTCGACTAATTCCAGTTAGGACCAGACCAAGTCTAGTAATTTAAGTCAGCTACGGTGATAGAATCTGTCTCAACTGAATCTAGTTAGTAGGTGTTTTTTTTTTCAAAGCAGAATTCTGTTGACAAACAGCAGCTGGCTATGTGTGGGGTAACCCAGTTTTCTCGCTGTTATGTTCGAGTACGGGGGTTTTTAGCAGTGTGGCGCGGAGCTCAACGTGGTGGTCCTATATATATATATATATATTATTATAATTTTTTTTTGGACTAAATACAGTACCAGTAATATAACCAGTGCATCTCACTCACACACACACACACACACACGCACGCACGCACGCACGCACACACACACACATACACACATATATATATATACATATATAATACAGGGTGTTTATAAAGTCTCTGTGCAGTGAAATTTACGCCCGGGCGAGACTACGTCACCAGAAATGTGGTTTTCAATTGGGGCTTGTTGTGTAATGCTGCACACGGGATTGTGGAATACAGCATTGGAACACAGAATATCATGACGTAAATTTGCATCATTCGTGGCGTAATTTCTAAAATATTTTTCACATTCACTGCACAACGACTTTATAAACACCCTGTATATACATACAGGGTGTTTATAAAGTCGCTGTGCAGTGAATTTAAAAAATAATTTAGCAATTACGTCACGAATGATGCAAATTTACGTCATGATATTCTGTGTAGTGTCTAGATGAATAATAAAATCTACGTTACAATTTTTTGGGCGTCTTTAAACCCCAATTGAAAACCACATTTCTGGTGACGTAGTCTCGCCCGGGCGTAAATTTCACTGCACAGCGACTTTTATAAACACCAATATATATATATATAATATATATATATATATATATATATATATATATAGATATATATATATATATATATATATATATATATGTCATGGGGCCGAAAAGACGCCCGCCCCCTTCCTGTTTTCTAGGCAGATTTTATCGCCCTTATATTTTCGATGTGCGCGAAGCATGCTTAGGATGTAAAAAGTCTTCAAGAAGATATATTACTTTAGGCCACAATAAAGCCTAAGAATTAGTTGTGATGTGTTATATTTGATAATTGTGTGGGTTTTATCTGTGTTTTCGTGCCTAATAAAGCAAATATCGCGAGTGTTATTTATGCGGCCAAATTAATACGCGTAGCGCGCAGTATGTTGAGTGATTCGACCTGGGCTTTAAAAAATAGATAGCGGGCGGCGAAAGGCCTATTTTGCAAAAGCCGCCCAGACGAGAAAGAAATGAAGTTAGGCACCAGAGTGTAGGCTAGATGCCTTGAGCACGTGAGTTAATTTAATTTAGCATTCGTGTTCTATAAATGTCTGAAATTATATTCAGCACGAGTCTGTTTTAATGTTTAGTGAGTTAAATAGATAGATAGATGTGAAAGTTTAAGAGCGATTATTTCATTTATCAGAAAGGCGAATATAGTATGAAGCTATTTCACGTGAATTTAGATAATATCAACCTGTTAGCAAAAATATCAAGATGGCAGTCGGGAGGCCACGTGGTGATGACTTTAGTTCTAGTTGTTAAGTCAAGAGTAATTTTATCTTATTCTTTGATATTGTAATTAAGTGTATTTCACGATTATTGATATTTCTACTGTATATCTTTAGTGGGTTACTTTGAGTGAGGTGAGGATATGTATTTAGATTTCGAGAGAGCGCGAGGCCACTCCTTTGTTGAGACATGTGTTTCTCTGGTTGCTCCCGGCGGAGCATGGAAACACCAATGCAGCTGGTGTCCATTACAGGCCCACAAGAAGCATTTCTATGCTATTACGAGGGTTGTTTCTGTAACATTGTGTTTCATGTGATGAGTTCCCAATCTCATCAGGGGTCATATACGACCTGCTTGTGGCCAGGCACACCAGTCGTCACTTACGACATGCTTCAGAATGCAGAACGAATATTGAGATGGATCAGTTGCGGGGTGGTGGTTTTATTTCTCATTATTGAGAGTATTTGTTGTACAGATAGTTAAATATTATTTTATGTCCATTTTATTATTATTTAATTATGGTTATGTGTAGAATGGTTTGTGAGAGCACGTGGGCTCACTTGGAGATATATATTTCTCTTCTCCGCTCCTGAGGGAGCATGGGGCCACCAGTGTGGTTTGCCTCTGCAGGAAGTATTCATTTGCTCGTGCAGTAGTGGTTTCGGTAGCAATCTGTGTTACATGGTGAGATTGCCAGCCTCATGCACAACACCATACTAGTCTCATTGACGACATGCATGAGTATGTGTGTGTGATAGTTGAGTGAGCCCTTGCAATAGTGGTTTCGGTAGCAATCTGTGTTACATGGTGAGATTGCCAGCCTCATGCACAACACCGTACTAGTCTCATTGGACGACATGCATGAGTGTGTGTGTATGATAGCTGAGTGTATGCTCGTGCAGTAGTGGTTTCGGTAGCAATCTGTTACATGGTGAGATTGCCAGCCTCATGCACAACACCGTACTAGTCTCATTGGACGACATGCATGAGTGTGTGTTGTGATAGCTGAGTGTGTGCTCTTGCAGTAGTGGTTTCGGTAGCAATCTGTGTTACATTGTGAGATTGCCAGCCCCATGCACAACACCTTACTAGTCTCATTGGACGACACGCATGAGTGTGTGCGTGTGTGATAGTTGAGGGTGTTAGGTGGCGTGGAAGGACTGTTTGGCAGGAGAGAGTATCGTTACTCAACTATGATTTTAACTAGCCCGTGCTTTGTTTGCGTTCAAGGATTAGGAACTGAGCACTAGCTGGGTGTTTGTTTGTTTGGTGTTATGTTAGTTGGTTTATTTGTTTAATGTTTGCTTAGTCACTGAATGGGTTGTAAAAATAAATACAGCCCCTGCCTCTAGAATCAAGAGTTTTATTGTTGAATCGGGTCGGTTGCGAGTGTGAAAAGAGAGTGATCAAATATCACAACAACATCATCATCATCATCTCGCCCACCCTATCACAATTGGCGTCGTCGACAGGATAGGCAGACAGTGACACCGAGCAAACAGCAAACGAACAAAAATTGTAAACACCCAGCGGTGCGGTATTGCAGCAAGGTGGCTTCGGTCAATGCGCCTGTGAAGGTAGTACACGTGGAGGTGCCAGAAGTAAGGCTATTTGATGGAAAGGCAAATCCCACTTGGCAAGAGTTAGTGGAGGATGTAGAGGCCGTGTGGGAGATGGTGCCCTTTTGCGCAGAAGTCAAGGTAGACGTGATCTGGAACAACGTTACACCATGGGTCTCTAGGGAATTACTGATACGTGGCGGAGCCAAGGCCAGCCCTGAGCAGTTACTCAAGATAGTAGAGGAAGCTTACAGCGAGCAATTACCAGTCAGTGAGATGACCAGGAATTTCCAGGCCGGGAGTCAGGGGCCTAGGGAATGTTCTGTTTTCTTGGGAGGCAAAAAGCCAGAGACACTTGTGCAGATAGCAAGTGCAGAAGCTCGGAATGAAGAGGAGGCACTCAAAGCAGAAATATCGCTCCTAAAATCCCAGCTAGCACAGCTATCACAGACCAGTTCGCCAGCACAAGAGGAGGTGCAGAGAAAGAAAGAACCAGGTCAACCGCGGAAACAGCCAAAGCACGACGAGGGGGTGCGTGTTCTTGTATGTGAGAGTCAGACTATTGTTAACGAAAGCAGTGAGCTGACAGTACCAACAAACGCAGTTGCACCGACAAGGCGAAAAAGGGTTTGCAAGTGGTACAGTGTCCACAGGGGATGGGGGTTCATCACGCCAGATGATGGAGGTATTGATGTATTCGTACATCAGACCAAGATCTTCAGAAAGAGATTTCGGAGTCTGGCGAGGAATGAACGTGTAGAGTTTGACAGCAAACCATCGGTCCAGGGCATGGAAGCAATTTATGTATGCGGCATTGGCGGTCAAGAGTGTAAGGGCAGCAGGAGGCGACCCATGGCACAGAGGAAGCCCAGAAAGATAAGATGCTACAATTGTGGAGACCTGTCAGACCACATGGCAGCCAAGTGCCCTCAAGGCCCTCTTCCAAAACGATGTTTTAGATGCAAGTCTACAGAACACTTGATATCCGCCTGTCCCTCAAGGAGCTCTTTCCCTAGACGGATTGCCACAACCACGTTGCCTTTAGGGCGCAAGCCAAGAGATGGCCACGTCAACTGTCACACTAAGGGCGCCGAAAAATTGGCCGTCGTCTAGGGGAGGAAACCCGTCCTAAGCAAATAGGAGGGAGTGCAAATCAAGGTTTAGCAGAGGAGACTCATCAAAAGCAGATTGTGGAGAACGTAAGCCACCGTCCACACAAAATGAGTGGAAAACACGTCAAGAGCGATCTCCCTTCAAAGTCGACAGCTGCAAGCACTGACAGGCAGATGTCACGGGCAGACAGCGACGCGGCACAGGTGAGCGAGTCTTCTAGACCACAGCAACGGCCAGTCCGACAACAAGGGGACATGACGACCAAGAGGGTCCCCAGCCGGGCTGTACCTATTACAAAAGCTCAGCCCAAAGCATCGCCGCTCAGAAAGAGTCCTGCGCAGCATCGACGATCTGAGAGGTTACAATTGAAGCGCCAGAGGTAGTGATGTTGTCGGGACGACAACAAAATCAGGAGGTAGATATGTGATGGGGCCGAAAAGACGCCCGCCCCCTTCCTGTTTCTAGGCAGATTTATTGCCCATATATTTTCGATGTGCGCGAAGCATGCTGGGGTGTAAAAAGTCCTCAAGAAGATATATTAGTTTAGGCCATAATAAAGCCTAAGAATTAGTTGTGATGTGTTATATTTGGTAGTCGTGTGTTATATTTAATAGCGGTAGGTTTTATCTGTGTTTTCGTGCCTAATAAAGCAAATATCGCGAGTGTTATTTATGCGGCCAGATTGATACGCGTGGCGCGCGGTGAATTGAGTGATTCGACCTGGGCTTATAAAAGAGATAGCGGGCGGCGAACCGGCCTATTTTGCAAAAGCCGCCCAGACGAGAGAGAAACGAAGTTAGACACCAGAGTGTAGGCTAGATGCCTTGAGCACGTGAGTTAATTTAATTTAGCATTCGTGTTCTATAAATGTCTGAAATTATATTCAGCACGAGTCTGTTTTAATGTTTAGTGAGTTAAATAGATAGATAGATGTGAAAGTTTAAGAGCGATTATTTCATTTATCAGAAAGGCAAATATGGTATGAAGCTATTTCACGTGAATTTAGATAATATCAACCTGTTAGCAAAAATATCAAGATGGCAGCCGGGAGGCCACGTGGTGATGACTTTAGTTCTAGTTGTTAAGTCAAGAGTAATTTTATCTTATTCTTTGATATTGTAATTAAGTGTATTTCACGATTATTGATATTTCTACTGTATATCTTTAGTGGGTTACTTTGAGTGAGGTGAGAATATGTATTTAGATTTCGGGAGAGCACGAGACCACTCCTGTGTTGAGACATGTGTTTCTCTGGTTGCTCCCGGCGGAGCATGGAAACACCAATGCAGCTGGTGTCCATTACAGGCCCACAAGAAGCATTTCTATGCTATTACGAGGGTTGTTTCTGTAACATTGTGTTTCATGTGATGAGTTCCCAATCTCATCAGGGGTCATATACGACACGCTTGTGGCCAGGTGCACCAGTCGTCACTTACGACATGCTTCAGAGTGCAGAACGAATATTGAGATGGATCAGTTGCGGGGTGGTGGTTTATTCTCATTATTGGGAGTATTTGTTGTACAGATAGTTGAATATTATTTCATGTCCATTTTATTATTATTTAATTATGGTTATGTGTAGAATGGTTTGTGAGAGCACGTGGGCTCACTTGGAGATATATATTTCTCTTCTCCGCTCCTGAGGGAGCATGGGGCCACCAGTGTGGTTTGCCTCTGTAGGAAGTATTCATATGCTCGTGCAGTAGTGGTTTTGGTAGCAATCTGTGTTACATGGTGAGATTGCCAGCCTCATGCACAACACCATACTAGTCTCATTGACGACATGCATGAGAATGTGTGTGTGATAGTTGAGTGTGCCCTTGCAGTAGTGGTTTCGGTAGCAATCTGTGTTACATGGTGAGATTGCCAGCCTCATGCACAACACCGTACTAGTCTCATTGGACGACATGCATGAGTGTGTGTGTATGATAGCTGAGTGTATGCTCGTGCAGTAGTGGTTTCGGTAGCAATCTGTTACATGGTGAGATTGCCAGCCTCATGCACAACACCGTACTAGTCTCATTGGACGACATGCATGAGTGTGTGTGTATGATAGCTGAGTGTGTGCTCTTGCAGTAGTGGTTTCGGTAGCAATCTGTGTTACATGGTGAGATTGCCAGCCTCATGCACAACACCGTACTAGTCTCATTGGACGACATGCATGAGTGTGTATGTATGATAGCTGAGTGTGTGCTCTTGCAGTAGTGGTTTCGGTAGCAATCTGTGTTACATGGTGAGATTGCCAGCCTCATGCACAACACCGTACTAGTCTCATTGGACGACATGCATGAGTGTGTATGTATGACAGCTGAGTGTGTGCTCTTGCAGTAGTGGTTTTGGTAGCAATCTGTGTTACATGGTGAGATTACCAGCCTCATGCACAACACCTTACTAGTCGCATTGGACGACACGCATGAGTGTGTGCGTGTGTGATAGTTGAGGGTGTTAGGTGGCGTGGAAGGACTGTTTGGCAGGAGAGAGTATCGTTGTTCAACTATGATTTTAACTAGCCCGTGCTTTGTTTGCGTTTCAGGATTAGGAACTGAGCGCTAGCTGGGTGTTTGTTTGTTTGGTGTTATGTTCGTTGGTTTATTTGTTTAATGTTTGCTTAGTCACTGAATGGGTTGTAAAAATAAATACAGCCCCTGCCTCTAGAATCAAGAGTTTATTGTTGAATCGGGTCGGTTGCGAGTGTGAAAAGAGAGTGATCAAATATCACAACAACATCATCATCATCATCTCGCCCACCCTATCACAATTATATATATATATATATATATATATATATATATGTATGTATATATATATATATATATATGTATATATATATATATATATATATATATATATATATATATGGGAGCCGCGCTGGTGTAATGGCTTCGGCGTTGTACTGGCGACCAGGTGTTCATGGTTCAAACCCGGGCGTCGGCGTTTGAAGAAATGTTTACGGCCGGAAATTTGACTGAATAACCTGAACGGCTCCTGTGATAAACCCTCTGTGGATGGGAAGGAGCGAAGCTCCTGACCGGGTTGGAAGAAAAGTCCTCAGGTTCCCCAGCCTCGCAATGACATGTCATTGGGCCGAAGGGCTGAAAGCCCAAGTGCCGCTGGTTAAGGAAAAAAAAAAAAAAAAAAAAAAAAAATATATATATATATATATATATATATATATATATATATATATATATATATATATATATATATATAACCATCCACACTTACACTCATGCATATATATATGTATATGTCTATAGACATTAAATTATTTGTAATAATTATGTTTTTCTCTTTTCCATAGGTTGACTACCTTAAATTCCCCCGTCTCCTTTAACCACTGGGTCTGTCGCTTGCCCTTTGGAGCAGTTTACAACAACTCCTGTCATTCGTATACCACGTTTTTAACGATTTTTAACCACACCGATGAACTATATATATATATATATATATATATATATATATATATATATATATATTTCTACACTCGTGCAGCTTTCAAGACAGTTCTAATTACTGACAAGTAAATGATACGCAAATAACAGTATTTTCGGTAGCAATCTGTGTTACATGGTGAGATTACCAGCCTCATGCACAACACCTTACTAGTCGCATTGGACGACACGCATGAGTGTGTGCGTGTGTGATAGTTGAGGGTGTTAGGTGGCGTGGAAGGACTGTTTGGCAGGGGAGAGTATCGTTATTCAACTATGATTTTAACTAGCCCGTGCTTTGTTTGCGTTTCAGGATTAGGAACTGAGCGCTAGCTGGGTGTTTGTTTGTTTGGTGTTATGTTCGTTGGTTTATTTGTTTAATGTTTTCTTAGTCACTGAATGGGTTGTAAAAATAAATACAGTAATTAGAACTGTCTTGAAAGCTGCACGAGTGTAGAAATATATATATATCACTATTGTTAACCGTTCCAGTCGAGGCTGTGTTTTTTTTTTCCACTTCTATGTAATTTGATATGAGCTTTGTTAGGATATTTCATATCATTCATATTCGAATGACCTGTTCCGGGCCCGGCATACACAAATTAAAGCCGTAACAAGTCATATAATTTTGACACGATTACAGCTGCGAAAGGATCACAGGACTTGACGCCGTTATACTGTACACAAATGTATGAACAGGATCGCAGAACTTGATGACGTGTACACAAAAATTTTTAAAGCTTTATTGCGACTCTTAGTGTTGGAAGCATCAATCCAATTAGAGATTATTTTTTTTTAAGTGGATTTGGTACAAGTAATAAAAGTTGATTCTTAAAACGTATGTTGTCCTTTACTAGTGTCCCTTTAGAAAACCAGGAGGCTATCAAATAACTTACAAGAAGAGCGCCAAGTGAGGCCGACCCATTTTGTGACGTAGAACAAATAACAGTTCTGAGGTTGCGGTATTCACATTCACATCACTGTACTTTTTAAATTACCCTTGAAGGTTTACTATTATGAGAATGATAAATGTACAAAGGCTCTTCATTTTATTGGTTGCATCAGTGTTTATATAGCTATGAGAAAGTAACCCGCCAAAATGAAGGGAAATAATTATAGTGTGTTCCTTCTGCTGCGTGTCCTGATGAGGGCATTATTTCTCTTTTCTGGTCATTTCATGTCATCCCTTTCCATTCTATTTCAACTTCAATGGATCTTTGTAGTCAGACTTATCATGACTTATGGTCAATGGTCAGTGCATCATTGTGTGTTTTAATCAGTGTTTAATTTAACTTTCACTATGCAATGATATCTTGTTTTCTACTTTTTCCCGATAATGCACCATGAAAAGAATGGAAGGCATGAGTGTTCTTTTAATGGGTGTTCAGTTTAGTATTCGCAGTGCAGTACTCGCCGTTTCTGTATTTCCCGAAAATTAGGTGGGATCGTTTCATTGTTGGTTGCAAACGTTTCAGTAAGACAATTTGTAATATGGGGATGTGTAGCAGAAGAGCGTGAGCAACGTATACAGACTTTAGAAATGATATATCTTAGATATTTTACAGGAGCCGCAATGATAATACAGTACAGTCTCGGGTTACGAACGAATTCTACTTTTAAAGGCATTTATCACCAGATCTTTTACGAAAGTCGTATTTTGTATGGACAGTAAATGTTCGTAACTATCCATTAACAAAACATCGGCAAAAATTATTCTTTGTAATGTTGGTTTTACCGAAAAATTCATTAAGCTTAGTAATAATAACAATGTAGTAAAATAAAGTAAATAGGGAAACACAAACAATTCACACACACACGCTCGCTCGCTCGCACGGGGGGGGGGGGGGGGGGGAGGGGGGGGGGAGGGAGGGGGAGAGAGGGGGAGAGAGGGGGAGAGAGAGAGAGAGAGAGAGAGAGAGAGAGAGAGAGAGAGAGAAAATATTTAACGTTATGCTATCTCTACTTTATGCGAATTTATTAGTAGTTTCGGCAAACGATGGCGTAGAGAGATTGCTGCTGGTGGTTTGTCAACTCTTGTGAAGAACTGATGAAATAAAATCTGATTTTTTTTCCTTCCTAAATTTCTTTGCACCACAGAATAGCTTTTGTGATACCTGTATATACCTTGGTGAATATTTCCTAATTATGACCCTTCCAAGAGCCTGCCTTTGGGTAGTCATAAAGTGTTCGGGTATTTTCTTGAATTAAGCTCTAGTTAAGTGGCCTACATCGTTGATTCTGTTCCTCAATCCACATCATCAATCGTTCCATTTCAACGAGCAAACCACTACGCCGTTTAGTGATACTCGTTGATATCATTGGTTCCGACCCTGTCACGTGTTCAGCAATACAGAATTTGTCCCTCACAATTGTAGAACGGCTTTTGATATTAAATCTGTCCTATTATGAGACGTCATGTCTCATCTAAATGCTCCCGGTATACCCCAGTTTCCTTGCCATGAAAAAAAATTTTTTTTTCATGGCAAGGTAAACTGGGGGGTATACAGGGACAAAAACATTTAGAATGAGACATGACGTCAGTTAATAGGACAGATTTTAATATCAAAAAGACCCAGTTCTACAATTGTGATGGGACAAATTCCTGAAATGTCTGAACACCGTGACAGGGGTTCGGGGGGGCGGGGTCGGAAACCTAATGATTATCAACGAGTAACACTAAACGGCGTAGCGCCGGTCCCGCGTTTAGTCGCCGTAGTTGGTTTGGCTCGTTGAAATTGGAACGAATATTGATTGAATGGTGGATGTTGAGGAACAGAATCAACGATGGAGGCCACTTTAACTTAGAGCTTAATTCAAGAAAATACCCGCGAAACACACTTTATTGACTACCCAAAGGCAGTGTGGGCGGTGGAACTCGGGTCATAGTTAGGGGATGTTGCACCAGGTATAAACAAAATCCCGGAAGCCATGTCCGTGTGTTCTCGAAATAATTCACCAAGGTATTTAAAGGTGGGTGGGCAAAGAAATTTAGGAAGGATAAAAATCAGATTTTATTTCAATCAGTTCTTCACAAGAGTATTGACAAACCACCAGCTGCCAATCTTCTACGCCATCGTCTTGCCGAAGGTCTACTAATAAAGTCGATCATAAAGTAGAGATAGCATCAACGTTAAATAATTTCTCCTCTCTCTCTCTCTCTCTCCTCCTCTCTCCCTTTCCCTCTCTCTCTCCCCCCCCCCCCCCCCCCCCCCCCCCTCCCCCCCCCCCTCCCCCGTGCGAGCGACGCGAGGCGTGTGTGTGTGAATGTGTTGTGATTACCCTATTTACTTTATTTGTACTACATTGTTATTATTACTAAAGCTTAATGAATTTTTCGGTAAAAACCAACTATTCACAAGGAATTAATTTTTGCCGATGTTTGTTATTGGTAAAGGAAAAGTTACGAACAGTTACTGTCCATACAAAAATACGGACTTTCGTAAAAGATCTGGTGATGATAAATGCCTTTAGAAGTAGAAGAATTTCGTTCTGTAAACCCGAGACTTGTACTGAATTATCATTTGCCGGCTACCTGTAAAATATCTAAAGATATATCATTTCTAAAGTCTGGATACGTTGCACACGCTCATTTGCTACACATCCCCATATTACAAATTGTCTTACTGAAACGTTTGCCAACCAACAATGAAACGATCCCACCAAAATTTCGGGAATAATTACAGAACACGGGCGAGTAAACTGCACTGCGAATACTAAACTGAACCACCCATTAAAAGAAACACTCATGCCTTCCATTCTTTTCATTGTTGCATAATCGGGAAAAAAAAAAAGTTGAAAACAAGAATTTTCATGCTTAGTGCAGTAGTGAAAGTTAAATTAAATACTGATTAAAAACACACAATGAATGGCACTGACCATTTCGACCATAAGTCCATGATAAGTCCTGACTACAAAGATCCATTGAAGTTGAAATAGAAATGGAAAAGGGATGACATGAAATTGACCAGAAAAGGAAAACTAAATGCCCTCATCAGTACACTCAGCAGAAGGAAACCACACTATATTTATTTCCCTACATTGTTGGGCGGGTTACTTTACTCTTAGCTATATATACAACACTGATGCAACCAATAAAATGAAGAGCCATAGTACATTTATCATTCTCATAATAGTAAAACCTTCTAAGGTAATTTAAAAAGTACAGTGGATGTGAATGTGAAATACCGCAACCTCAGACTCTGTTATTTGTTCTTACGTCACAAAAATGGGTCGGCTCTCACTTGGCGCTCTTCTTGGTAAGTTATTTGGATAGCCTCCGTTGGTTTTCTAAAGGGACACTAGTTAAAAGGGACAACATACGTTCTTAAGAATCAACTTTTATTAATTGTCACCAAATCCACTTAAAAAAAAATAATCTCTAATTGGATTGATGCTTCCAACACTAAGAGTCGCAATAAAGCTTTAAAAATTTTTGTGTACACGTCATCAAGTTCTGCGATCCTGTTCATACATTTGTGTACAGTATAACGGCGTCAAGTCCTGTGATCCTTTCGCAGCTGTAATCGTGTCAAAATTATATGACTTGTTTCGGCTTTAATTTGTGTATGCCGGGCCCGGAACAGGTCATTCGAATATGAATAGAATAATTATTCCTGACCACAAGGTCGTAATATTTGAACATGCGCCCTAATATAACCGACAGACCCAGCGTCTAGGTTGAACGAGTCGCGCCTCGCAAAAAGGAGGCAAAATTTAATTTTTTTTTTAAAAAAAAAGGTCACTCAAGGTTCTTTCAAAAGTTGAAAGTTTAAAATGTAATACGATAGAGGAACGTACACAAAATCTCAGCTCGCTAGGTCGTCTTAAAACTAGTGAAGCAAATGCTCAAAGATATGAAATATCCTAACAAAGTTCGAAGATATGAAATATCCTAACAAAGCTCATATCAAATTACATAGAAGTGGAAAAAAAAAACACAGCCTCGACTGGAACGGTTAACAATAGTGATATATATATATTTCTACACTCGTGCAGCTTTCAAGACAGTTCTAATTACTGTATTTATTTTTACAACCCATTCAGTGACTAAGAAAACATTAAACAAATAAACCAACGAAACCAAAAAATTTAAAACACCAAACAAACAAACACCCAGCTAGCGCTCATGTTCCTAATCCTGAAACGCAAACAAAAGCACGGGCTAGTTAAAACAAAGTTTCATTTTGAATAACGATACTCTCCCCTGCCAACCAGTTCCTTCCACGCCCACTCTAAACACCCTCAACTTTCACACACGACACACCACATGCGTGTTTACGCGTATGTCGTCCAATGCGACTAGTAAGGTGTTGTGCCATTGTGGCTGGTAATCTCACCATGTAACAACAGATTGCTACCGAAAATATACTGTAATTTGGCGTATTCCCATTTAACTTGGGGTCAGTAATTTAGAACTGTCTTGAAAGCTGCACGAGTGTGTAGAATTATATATATATTATATATATATTTATATATATATTATATATATATATAATATATATTTTATACTATAATATATATATATATATATATATATTCAAGTTCAATCGGTGTGGTTATAAAATCGTTTTAAAACGTTGGTATACGAATGACAGGAGTTGTTGTAAACTGCTCGCAAAGGGCAAAGCGGACAGGACCCAGTGGTTTTAAGGGAGACGGGGGATTTAAGGTAGTCAACCTATGAAAAAGAGAAAAACATAATTATTAAAAATAATTTTAATGTCCTAATTGAAACTTTACTCATATATATGCGATTGAAGTGATAAGTGTGGATTGTGTATAATTATATATATATAGTAAAGATATATATATATATATATATATATATATATATATAGATATATATAATATTTTCTATGATTATATTTATATACATACTTAATATAGTATATATATATATTATACCCCCCCCCCCCCCCCCCCCACCCCCCCCCTCCCCCCCCCCCCCCCCCCCCCCTCACCACCCCCCACCCCACCCGCCACCATACATTACACAACTCATGCATGTCGTCGCAATGAGATAGTACGGTGTTTGGGCATAGAGGCTGGCAAATCTCCACCATTGTAACACCAGATTTGCTACCGAAACCACTACTGCATGGAGCACACACTGAGCTTATCATACATACACACTCATGCATGTCGTCCCAAAGAGACTAGTACGTGTGTTGTGCATTGAGGCTGGGCACTCTCACCCATGTAACAGATTGCTACCGAAACCCACACTACTGCACGAGCATACACTCCAGCCTATCATAACACCACACCTCATGCATGTTCGTCCAACTGAGACTTAGTAACGCGTGTTGTGCATGTGGCGTTGGCACATCTCACCATGTAAACACAGGATTGCTACCGGAAAAACCACTACTGCAAGGGCACACTCAACTATCACACACACATTCTCAATGCAGCAGTCGTCATGAGAATAGTATGTGTGTGTAGCAATGAGGCCTGGCACAATCTCAACCTTGTAACCACAGATTGCTACACCAAAACCACTACTGGCACGAGCATATGAATACTTCCTACAGAGGCAAACCCACACTGGTGGCCCAATGCTCCCTCAGGAGCGGAGAAAGAGAAATATATATCTCCAAGTGAAGCCGCTCGTGCTCTCACAAAACCATTCTCATATAACCTTAAGTTAAGTTATTACTAAATATGGGACATGAAATAAATATAAACTTTCTGTACAACAAATACTCCCAATAATGAAGTATAACCACCACCCCGGCAACTGATCCATCTCCATTATTCGTTCTGCACTCTGACTGAAACATGTCGTCGTAAGTGACGACTGGTGCACCTGGCTACAAGCGTGTCGTATAATGACACCCAGATGATAATTGGGTACTCATCTCATGAAACATCATTGTTACAGAAAACAAACCCTCGTATTAGCATAGAAATTGCTTCTTGTGGGCCTGTAATGGACCCTGCTGCATTGGTGTTTCCAATGCTCCGCCGGGAGAGGGAGAACCAGAGAAACACAATGTACACAACTCAGCGAGATGGTCTCGTGCTCTCTCCGAAATCTAAATTACATAATCTCAACCTCACTCCAATGTAAACCACTAAAGATAAACAGTAGTAAATATCAAAAATCCGTGAAATACACTGAAATTACAATTTATCAAAGAATAAGATAAAATTACTCTGACTGACTAACAATAGACAAAAGTCATCACCACGTGGCCTCCCGGCTGCCATCTTGATATTTTTGGCTAACAGTGTTGAATATTATCTAAATTTCACGTGGACAATAGCTTCATACCATATTTGCCTTTCTGATAAATGAAATAAATCGCTCTAAACTTTCACATCTAATTCTATCTATTTTAACTCACTAAACCTTAAACCAGACTCGTGGTCTGAATATAATTTCAGACATTTATAGAACACGTATGCTAAAATATTAAATTAACTGCACGTGCTCAAGGGCATATAGCCTTCCACTCTGGTGTCTAACTTCGTTTCTCTATCTCGTCTGGGCGGCTTTTTGCAAAAAATAGGCCGGTTCGGCCGCCCCGCTAATCTCTTTTATAAGCCCAGGTCGAAATCACTCAATTTCACCGCGCGCCAGCGTATCAATCTGGGCCCGCAAAAATAAACTCGCGTATTTGCTTTATTAGGCACGAAAACAAGATTAAAACCTACCGCTATTAAA
>JAMPIV010021430.1:0-175674 GCA_024509875.1 Oreohelix idahoensis
TTTACATGAAAAACAAGTTGATTTACAGGAAGGCCGGAACTAGATCCAATGGTCACGGACAGTTGGTTCTTCCAAAGACATATAGGGCAGAATTAATAAGGAGCTTACATGTGAGAGAAGATGGGGACCATGAGAAAATTGGTACCATCATCCAAAAGGTGGCTCACAATTATTATTGGCCCAAGGCAAGGTGGGACATTGAGAATTTTGTAGAAAGATGTAGCATAGCACATGAGGGAACACCCACAAGTGGGAACATTGATCAGGACCTGGACACGCCCCGGAGCAAAATTAGGCCTGATAATAGAAAGAAATATAGATTTGATAAAGTGGACCAAATGGAATGGGAAGCCCCTTTTCACGGACAAGCTTCACTTAACTGTTTTACAATGGCCACTATGCGGAGAGTGCAAAAAAGATGTCTTACCCCAGGATAAGCCGAAAATCCCTCAATCGGACTTAAACAAACTGGAGGAAGAGGATGTAGAGAGGAAATCTCTCATCAAGAATTCTAAGTGGGGAGAAAGCCCCAAGAAAAGAATTGGTAGCGGTCGTTTTGTGAATGATAATTCTGGGAAGAAAAATCATTACTATAGAGCTTCGAGTGGAAGAGACCATACCGGTGCATGGACAAAGAGGTCCACAAAATTAAAGGTCCATATGAAGCGCTGTTAAGAACGTGGACTGATGAAAAGGCAGAGGAAAATATTACATCCTCATACCAATATGTGAATGAGCTGACCACTCGTTTAAAAACTGGCTGGAAACTTGCCAATGAAAATTTGAGACAAGCCAGGAAGAAACATGCTGCCTATTATAACAGGAAAGCTAAAGACAGAGATTTGGCTGTGGGAGAGAAGGTACTGCTTCTTTTGCCCGGGAGTCAGAATAAGTTACAAATTGGATGGCAAGGTCCATATACAGTTCTAGAGAAGGTGTCTAGAACCAATTATAAGATAGATAAGAAGGGGAAAGAAAAAATCTATCATGTGAATCTCCTGAAGAAATATTTGGAAAGAGAACATCAGGAAGAGACACACTTGTTGACCTTGTCCATCGCCATGGAGATGAAAAAGGAACCACTTTCATCATTTGAGTATCCATTACACCCCTGTGAGACAGCGGCACAGGTGAAAATCAGTACACATTTAACTAAAAATCAGAAAGAGAGAGTGCAACAGGTTCTAGATAATCATACAGAGGTGTTAACAGACCGACCGGGGCATACAAACTTATTGGAATATGATATGAAACTGATAGACCCCACTCCTGTCTGTATGAAACCCTATTCGATTCCTTTTGCTAAGGAGAAAGCTTTGAAGGAAGAGATAGACTATTTGTTGAAGGAAGGAATTATTTCACACAGTGAATCTTCGTAAAGTTCCAGTGTGGTGCTCTTAAGGAAACCCTCTGGAGAACATAGACTCTGTATAGATTACAGGAGACTGAATGCTATTACAGAAGGACAGGTGGATCCATTGCCGGATACAAATCAGTTGTTTGCCCGGCTAAATAAAGCTAAATATTTCTCAAAAGTGGATCTGAGTAAAGGATACTATCAGATTCCAGTAAAGCCTGAGGTTAGACCATACCTAGCTTTTAGTACCTCAGAAGGACACTATGAGTTTAACAGATTGCCATTTGGATTGAAGAATGCGCCTAGTGTCTTCTCTAGAATGATGAGAAAATTATTGGACCCTCTGAATAATCCATGCATCACAAATTTCATGGATGATATCCTTATAGCAACAGAAACATTTGAGGAACACATTGACTCTCTGAACATGCTGTTTAATCGACTTAGAGAAGCGAAATTAACAGCCCGACCAACCAAATGTTGCGTTGGATGTAAAGAGTTAGAATTCTTGGGACACACAGTCCATCGGGGAAACATGACCCCTGACCCCAAGAATTTAGAGAAACTAAAGAAAGCCCCGAGACCACAAACCAAGAAAGACGTGAGATCCTTTGTCTCATTATGTGGTTTCTACCAAAAGTATATCAAAAACTTTAATTCCATATGTGCACCGTTAACTGATTTGACACGTAAAGGAAATCCAGATCGAATTACATGGACACCACAATGTGAATTAGCTTACCAGGAATTGAAGGAAAAGCTCTCAAGCAAACCTATTTTGAAATTACCTGACTTAAGTCAAGAATTCATTGTAAGGACGGATACCAGTAATATAGGGTTTGGTGCGACCCTGTTACAGAAATCAGATGCATTGGATGGGGAATTAAGCCCAGTGGCATATGCTAGCAGAAAGTTGAATAAAGCTGAAACCAACTACTCAACTAGCGAAAAAGAATGTCTTGCAGTAATATGGGCGATAAAGAAATTCAATATTTATCTGTATGGGAAGGCATTTAAGTTGCAAACGGATCACAAACCCTTGTCGTTTCTAGCGCAGGCTAGGCATGAAAATTCTAGGTTACTCAGATGGTCCTTACTTATGCAGCCATTTGAGTTTAGCATAGAGTATATATCTGGTAAATCCCCCTTTTTCTGCTTCGTCTGCATATTCTCACGCTTTCACGTTTACTAGTAAAGCCTACTGCATCAATACACGCGTTTCAACAAAACAATAAAACGTGTACTGTATTTCTTAGAAAACCTTGAGATACGCAAGCTGCTTAATGACCTAAATTAATACTAGCATTAATTTCATTTTATACACTGCGTAATGAAAAGACAGATGGACTTAGGATAGATAGAGAGAGAGGGCTGAACGGAGGACGCCGGCAACACTAACACGCAGTCGCGCGATATAAATTAATGCCACCCCAAGCGTAAGGCATGAAGCACTAACTTTTTTTTTCAAATAGACAGTGATAAAAAACACTACCCATACGAGAGTTAGGTTTAAAAACCTGTAAAATGCTTATTAGGAAACATGACATTCTACTGTTTTATGTCTAAACTCCTGACATTAGTCTGACAGTACAGCAGACATCATAAAGTTTGGAAGTGAGGAGGTGGTAACAGCACGACTATCCTAGAAGAAAATACATATTTTGAACGCCGCCACTTAGCTCCCTTAAAACTTATATATTTGGGTTCCTTAGGACTTGCTGACAAAGAATATGTTAAGTGTTACGCAAATAGTCTAGGAATTAACAAATTATAGCCAAAAGAAAATAGTGAGGGTGTCAGACAACACCAAATAATAATCGCACAGTGGCATGTTTTGAAACCACCATTTTACGGGAAATAGGCCACCATGTTAAATCCTATTTGATTGGATAGAAGTAAATGTAAGGCGAAACACGATTAGTCGGACTACAAATACTAATTTTTTGTTGTTAGGGGAAACGGTAGTAGGGGTACTTTTTTTGAAAAGCTGTGTAAACATGGCCCGATTGGTTAGACCCGCCAATATAGTCAATTAGGAGCGTCAGTTCAGTGCCACATTTTAAAATAAACTTACTCAGAAACAGTGCGTTGAGAACCAGCTTATATTTTTTTCTAAATAAAAGCCTGGGACAGAGGCAGATCGGAATTTGTGTCATATTCATCGCCAGTCAACGTATTTGTGTATTATTTCCATGAATTGTGGTAAGCTTGACATATTTGATATCTTTTTGGATGAAAATTGAATGTGACTTGATAATTTATGTCTGTATATGTATATGGTTCAGTAGCAAACATGAGGCAAAGCCTAGATAGTGCTCCAACTCGAACAAGACGTGTCGGAGAAAAGTAAAACTGCATGGAATTGCCAAACAGTACACTGACACCTATCTTATTGACTAGATAGAACTAATGCTGGAATTGCAGAGGCGTAGTAACCATTAGGGAGGAGTATACTGGTGTAAATTGTTTCAGATGAAGCTAGCAGTTGGCCTACCGCTCTGAACTCAGTGTTTGTTATGTATTGTGTTCAGTGTGGAAATATATTATAAATTAGTTCTGAAGTAGGAGGTACAACCTTTTTGTTTCAGGGACCGTGGTCCTAAGTTATTGAAGCAGCACCTGGTCTGAGTTTTGCTGAATCCAGAGGCTGACAGCATACTCCTTGGTCCAGATAGCGACCAGTGAGGTGTCTCCAGAACACAGTGAAGCAATCGAGCAGAGGAGTCTTTTCCTGCCGCCATCACGAAAGATAAGCTTCTGTGGCCAGAGCAGCTCAACATTATGTGCCCCCCCCCCTCTAAAATTGACATTATATTAAACACAGAGGGACAATAAATTGTTTCAAATGACAGGAACTGTGAACTTTTCCCAATACTATTTCCACGATAATCAAACACTTGGAGTCATGATGACAAACAACAATCTAGCTTGAAAAACAAAACCAGTATTACCTCATAGTACTACTTCACAACTTACACACATAGGATAATACTAATAAATTATGTCAATACAAAGATCATATTTATAAATTGTGATTACATTTGATTGTGATTCCTGGTTCACTGTGTAGTTGAATCAGGATATCTATTGTTGAAAGTAATTATTACATATATATTTGAAACTTTACACTTGACTCATTTAAGATAGCCTTATAGAGTGTTATATGTGTGTGAGTGTCACAGTGTTGTAAAGTGTTGTGGAATAAATTAAATTGTTTATCTGTCTGTTGTTGTTGTGACTTACACTTCATCATTTTCATAACCCTAGACATTCAACGTAGTCATCACAATATTCCAGAATAATTCTGACTGAGGTATAAATGTGGTAGCAAGTAAGGTCATCTGTAATACACCACACTTATTAGATACAGATACCTTCACAGCTGATCTCAGTCAGTACACTAAGTCCCCTATAAATATTAATATCATCCCACTTTACCACAGCATATAAGGCAGCTTTAACTCCTGCAGGGAGATCTTTCACCAGGTCATTGATGTAAACAAGGAAGAGTGTTGGGGAAATTACTCCTCCTTGATGTACCCCCTGATGGAGCAACACTTTTCTGCTCTGCAGACCGTCAAGAGTGACTCTAGTTCTCCTGTTATGCAAGTATGACTGGATCCATTTCATCATGTTGCCTTGGATTCCACTTCTCCTAAGTTTTGCAATGAGGCCATCTTTCCACACCTTGTCAAAGGCCTGCTTGAAGTCGACCCAGATCGTTAGGACTTTTTCTTCTCCTGGAAGGCATCTTCTATTGCTTGAGACAAGTAAGTAACTTGGTCTTCTATACTGTAGCATTCTCTAAATCCAGCTTGTTCCGGCACCAGGATCTGCTCAGACTCTAAATACCATTTCAATCTGTGGTTGACTATTCGCTCCATAGTCTTCCCAACACAGCTTGTGAGACTGATTGGCCGGTAACTTGCAGCCTCGGTCTTACATTTCCCTTTCTTTAGTATGGGTATTGTGATGGCTTCTCTCCATACTTGGGGTACCGTTCCTTTCAACCAGCTGTGGTTGAATATCTCAAGCAGTTTTGTCTTTGCTGCTGAGCTCAGATTTACTAGCATTTCGTTGCTGATTTTGTCTGGGCCGGGTGACTTTTGAAACTTAAGCTTGGAAATAGCCTTCTGTAGTTCTCCTAGTGTGATGGGTTCCCTCATTGGGGCAGGAGTATCTGTCTGTCCCATGGTTGCCAGTATTTCTTTTCTTATCTCTCTCTGATGATCTATGTTAATGGGTAAGTTGCTTTCTGAACTGTATCTTCTAGCAAACAAGTCTGCAGCTTGTTTTCCTCTGAAAAGTTTGCCACCTTCATCCAATGTGATAGTCTGCCTAGGTGAGGAACGCTCTTCATTTAGAGACTTGACTAATCTCCAAAGTTTCCTGCTGTCTTTCTCAAGGTTCAGCGATGCCGTTTTAGTTCTCCAGCTTTTCCGTTTTTCTTCTAGCTTTGTTCTCTGAAACTCTGCTACAGCCTTTTTCCATTTGTTGGGAGTTTCAAGTGAAGGCTGAGACTCTGCGTCCTTTCTAGCCCTGTCCATAGCTTCCTGACGTTCTTGGAGTGTGCTGGACAAGTATGGTATGTAGTTACGCCGGCATCCTTTGGGAATGGTTTCTTTTGCAGCTTGTAGTATGCATCTGTTGAAGTCTTTTACCACTTCATTAATGTCTCTGTTCTGTACCTTGAGGGTAGACAGCAGCGTGTTCACCTGATGCCTGAATAAACCCCAGTTGGCTTTTTTGTAGTTCCATCTTGTAATGGCTGGGCCTGTACTGAGAGTTGCACTCTGGACAGTAAGAAAGATTGGGCGATGGTCGCTTCCCCCTAGTTGGTCTCCTACTTCTCTACTAATAGATCCAGCTATATCTGGTGTGGAGAAGGCAAGATCTGGTGTTGAAGTTGTGTGCCATCCTCTGGAGTAGAAGGTAGGAGTATCTGTGGCATTATTGACTAGGATTAGGGAGTGATCATCTTGCCAAGTTTCAACCTCTTCACCTCTGTGATCCAGATGGTTATAGCCCCAGCTCTGGGAGTGGCTATTAAAGTCTCCAACTGCTATAAAGTTGGTGGCTGGTACCTGTATAGAGCTGAGACTCACGGGTTTGTTGTTCGGACAGTAATAGTTCAGGAGTTCTATTTCCATCTTGTCTACCTTTATCTGCAACAGCTGATATTCTGCTCCATCCATGAAGGTTTTCCTTTCGTGTGCAGGAATGTTATTCCTTACAAGAGTAAGTACTCCTCCTTTTCGTCTATCTTTTCTGTCGGATCTGAAGCATTGATATCCCCTTATTTTAAAGGTTTGATCTGCTTTCAAGTGAGTCTCTTGGATACAGCAAACACTGACTTGCTTCTCATACAAGATGTTTTCCAGCTCTGTCTTTTTGCTGTATCCAGCCTGCTTGCTGTCCACTCCCTCTGCATTCCAGTGCATCATGACAAGTGGCACTCTGGGTTTCTCTTTTTCTGTTTTGTTTTGGTCAGTAGTTCTCCTCCGCCGTCTGCTGACTCCACAAGACGGTCTGGAGGGTCCTCCAGTAGCTGAGGGTGGGCTCTGTCGAGGCTCAGAGCCCGGCACTGCACCTGCCTGGTGGAGCTCCACAGGGCGAGCACCAGTACGAGATTTATTTGACGGTGTACTCTCCATAGAAAAAAAAAGCGAGTTGCGTGATACTGTGGTTTCCGGTGCGCCTTCTGGCCCAGTATCTATGACTTTAGCACCTGTTCAACGGGAGAGTGGGCTCATCCCTAATCTGTTTATGTTCCCAGTAGTAGACTATTCGCAAGCAGCCTGGGGGTGTCACTGCTCTGCGCGGACCTTGTTTACCGAGGCGGCGTCCGAGCTCGTATGGTGAAAATATGGTTGCGTTATCTTCAAAATAGCCCTGTCTTTCCCATGGCTTTTCTGCCATCCTGCAACTTTGAGTTAGGGAGTTCTGAGCTCCAGTCTCTTTCCCAGGCATTTTATCCTGGCCTGGCACGCGTACAGAGGACCCCACTTCTGGTTCTAAGTTAGCAGTTGGGGATAGGTGGGGTAGCACACTGTGCATTCCCCGTCATCCAGGGGGCTCTCCAACTATGCAGAGCTTGCACAATGCTGTGCTCTGGTTCTGGGCTCTCCCAAGGAATCCTCACGTCCTGCACAGAGCCACTTCCAGATACCCACCACCTGCCAACCCTCCATTGTAGAAATCTCCTGCATGCGGCCATCCAGTCAAGAGCCAGTATTAAGTCTGGTGCCCAAGTGATCCCCCCAAGCTCAGTGTGCAATGCTGGGTTCTCATCATGCTGCAACACAGGGGGGATTGTGATGCTCAGCCATCTCTCTCAACTCTGCACCGATAAGTGACATCGGGGACTTAACTGTGCCTCAGTACTAAGAGGCCCCGTTTCCGGGTACACCACACACAGCCAATTGAGGCAACGGTTGCCGTGGGCGTGTCTTCAGTGGGGAAGTTGTGGAGTCTTCCTGTCCATGTTCTTGCACATCCTAACACTGCCCGCAAGACATCGGAGGTTTGGAGAGTGGCCTTCTCTGCTTTTTTGAGCCGGGGTGGGCTCCCCGGGCAAGTCTCGATGGGGATCGGGACGTGTCCACGCGCCAGTGGGCCCAGCATCGGCCGCATCTGATGGAGGACTTGCTCTGCCAGGTTTGATGTGGATTTCCTACCGCCCCGGGTAGAAGCCAGAAGTGTACTGTGCCAGCTCTGGGGGAGATAAAGGGGGGTGTTTTTGCGTCTCCTTGTGATACATAGCCAAGGTAGGGCTCACAGTGCTCTTTCCCCGCCACCAAATTGCCTGCTGGTTACGCCGAGTTCTCCGAGGCTCTAGGCATGTGACCAAGAGTTGAAGGCAATAGGATCGTCAAGTCCTGAGTCTCTGTGCCTGTACGATGGGTTCCGATCTTCAGGGAGCAGTCCACACTCGTTCCCACTCCCAAGACTTGTTCAGTATCCATCTGGCTCCTTCCCACCCACAGAGGGCGTGTACGGTGTAGTGCACCGGTTTTATTATCGAGGTTTGCTCCTCTAGATCCGTTGTGTTTAGCCTGAGGATTCGCACCCTCAGTTACCAGGACTACCTCGAGGAGGGTGTGGCTCTTCACCACGCACAACGATCTTGGGGTATGAGAGGTTTTGCTAGGCCAAGAGACTAACACCGCAATGGTCGCTCCTTTCATGAACAAGAATTCACTAGACCTAGGGTGAAGCAAGGGGGGAAACCCACTACCCACAACACCAGCACATCATACCCCCTGTCTGTAAAAGACTTTGCCCCTAATTCTGAGATAAATGGGATGGTAGAATAGAGGAAGGGGGACACATTCGTATGTGTCGAGAAACGCAATACTCAGGAGAGCGTTTCGTTTCTATTCTTTATCATAGTAATTAGTGGTACCAGAAGAAAGTACTATCTCTGGAACAAGAAGGGAACAGTGACCTAAGCTTTAAGATGAGGGACCAACTTTGTAGACTCTCCTTGGCATTTCTGGGAAACGAGCTACACCCGACAACATTGACCAGCGACGAGCGTGAGCAGTGTAAAAACCAACCCATCAGCGGAAGCAGAAACTACTATAGGCATCTAAGTGCAAAATATACGCTGCCAAAGTGAACTTTTTTTCATCGACTCTGCTATCAATCAATGATGAAACTTTTATTCTAAACTATTCAATTATTTTCAACTGTTAAAACTTAAGTTATTATTAAATTTTGTTATTTGTAGTTTTTACAAATTTAACTTCGATTTAATCCTTTTAAAAGTACTGCATGTTTGTCTCAGTCAATTTACTACACACACTCTAATCAGCGCTATACCAGACTAATAAGAATTTCACTGAGTAAATCAGAAGCGGGGGCTTTTGAGCATTGTTTTCGCTTATCTGAATATCTTGTGGACACTCCTTTGAGATAGAAGTGTCATTACCCTTCTATTAACAAATCTGCCAAGAGTAATCTTGTGCGAAGGTAGATACATTTGAAGGCCCATATTAGGTACTCTTGAGTTTTGGCCACTGTTGGACTACTACTGCAAAGCAAGGGAGGCAATACCGTCACAATCAATCATGTTGTTTATTTATTTCCATGTCACAATGTCAAACTATCCGTATCTTCTTTCTGTGCCATCCTCAACATCCTTTGTTGTCACAATATATGTCAGGGTTCTTCTTCTCATTACATGCTTAAAGAAAGCGGTTTCCTACCGTCTAATGGGAGTAATACCCTTCCAATGCACACTGGCTTCTTTCAGAACACCCTCATTACTCTTGAAAGCTGCCCATGGTGTTCTTAATATTATTCTGTGAAACCACATCACCAGAGCCACACGTTTCTTGCTTGTTTACTAATTGTCCATAACTCACTTCTGTAAAGCCTGTACGAGCTTGTTCAAATTAGGCAGCTAAAATATTTTGACCATGTAAAAAGACATAACGCCTTACAGAAGACCATAATAGTAGGAAGAGTTGAAGGCTAGCATGCATGAGAAAAAAAGCATAAGTGGGAAGATAACACCAAGAGATGGACAGGAAAGAGTCTATCAGAGTCATCAAGATAATAGACAGAAGATGCTGGCGATCCATTGTAGCCGACCTTCAATGTGGAGATGGCAGCTGATGATGATCATGAGCCTTATTCAGTTCGATTATACATTTTTCTTTTATGATAATTCCAGTCTGCTTATTTTTATAATCCTGATTTAAGTTAGTTCCCTTGGCTACAGTCTCTCATGTCATTGGTGTCTTGATTTTGATATTAAATTACATTGTTTCTGGATGTCCAAAATAGGACTCCTGTTCTTGTTTCTGAATGTCCAAAATAGGACTACTGTTCTTGTTTCTGAATGTCCAAAGAAGCACTCCCATCTTGTTTCTGAATGTCCAAAATAGTACTCCTGTTCTTGTTTCTGAATGTTCAAAATAGGACTCTGTTCTTGTTTCTGAATGTCCAAAATAAGACTCGTTCTTGTTTCTGAATGTCCAATATAGGACTCCTGTTCTTGTTTCTGAATGTCCAAAATAGGACTCCTGTTCTTGTTTCTGAATGTCCAAAATAACACCTGTTCTTGTTTCTGAATGTCCAAAATAGGACTCCCATCTTGTTTCTGAATGTCCAAAATAGGACTCCAATCTTGTTTCTGAATGTCCAAAATAGGACTCTTGTTCTTGTTTCTGAATGTCCAAAATAGGACTCCCATCTTGTTTCTGAATGTCCAAAATAGGACTCCCATATTGTTTCTGAATGTCCAAAATAGGACTCCCATCTTGTTTCTGAATGTCCAAAATAGGACTCCTGTTCTTGTTTCTGAATGTCCAAAATAGGACTCCTGTTCTTGTTTCTGAATGTCCAAAATAGGACCTGTTCTTGTTTCTGAATGTCCAAAATAGGACCTGTTCTTGTTTCTGAATGTCCAAAATAGCACTACTGTTCTTGTTTCTGAATGTCTAAAATAAGACTTCTGTTCTTGTTTCTGAATGTCTAAAATAAGACTTCTGTTCTTGTTTCTGAATGTCCAAAATAGGACCTGTTCTTGTTTCTGAATGTCCAAAATAGCACTCCTGTTCTTGTTTCTGAATGTCCAAAATAGCACTCCTGTTCTTGTTTCTGAATGTCCAAAATAGCACTGCTGTTCTTGTTTCTTACTTACTTAGTCGTTCCCCTTCTACCGTGAGGTGTAGAGGTTTGGAAGAGAGAGCGCCAGACTATCCTATCGGCTGTCTTCCTCCTGGCCTGGTTCCATTCTAGTCCTCGGTCCTTCAAAGATTGTCTAATGTTGTCCTCCCAGCGGACTCTGGGTCGTCCTCGGGGTCTGGATCCTTGGCTCTTTGTTTCCCATGCCTGTCGTGGTATCCGATCTTCTCCCATTCTGCAGACATGGCCAAACCATCTTAATTGGGACTGTTCTACTTGGGTCTGCAGGGGGTAGAATTTAAGGCCTTGACGTATCGTCTGGTTGCGTACCATGTCTCTTCTTGTTACTTCAACCACCTTCCTCAGATACCTCATTTCTGAGGTTTGGATCTGGCTTTTATGGGTTGTAGTCATTGCCCATGACTCGCATCCGTATGTCAAGACTGGGACATAGGTGGAGCGGTATACAGCCATCTTCGTTATCTTACCAACCTCTCTCTTGCTGAGGAATCCTCGATTTATGGCCTGAAAAAGTCTCCCAGCTGCTGCTTTTCGAGTGGCCAACTCTTCTTTGATGCCTCCCTTTCGGTCTATAATAGCTCCGAGGTATTTAAAGTGGTCGACCTGCTCCAGGACCTGTTCTCCCAGCTTAATCTGATGTTTTCTTTCTTCTCGTGATATCACCATGGATTTTGTTTTAGAGCTGCTTATGACCATCCCTCTCTTCTCCAGCTCTTCCTTCCAGACTTGCAGGTTGGATTGGAGATGTGCCTCTGATTTAGCAATCAGGGCAACATCATCAGCAAATGCCAGCTCCGAAGTATAGACCTGTCTCATCTTCCAGTATCCCACTGAATACTTTCTTGTTCTCTCCTTACATGCCTTGATGACATCGTCCATAAGGAGTATGAAGAGGTAAGGTGATAGGATATCACCTTGTCTTACACCAGTGGTGGTCCTGAACTCTTCTGACTTATGGTTTGCTGTCCTCACATAATTTCTGCAAGACTTGTTGAAGCTCTGTATAGCATGAATCAGAGGTGCTGGAATATTCTTCCTTGCCAAACAGTCCCAAAGTTTGCTCCATGGGACCTGTCAAACGCCTTTTCCAGATCTATGAAACAAAGATGCATCTCACACTTATACTCAAGGGCCTTTTCACTCAGCTGTCTGAGTGTGAAGATTAGGTCTTGAGTACTTCGGTTTGCTCGGAATCCGCACTGGACCTCATCCAATTGTGGCTCAGCTAGGCGTCGGAGTCTCTGCTCTAGGATTCTAGAGTAGTTCTTGTTTCTGAATGTCTAAAATAGGACTCCTGTTCTTGTTTCTGAATGTCCAAAATAGGACCTGTTCTTGTTTCTGAATGTCCAAAATAGGACTCCTGTTCTTGTTTCTGAATGTCCAAAATAGGACCTGTTCTTGTTTCTGAATGTCCAAAATAGGACTCCTGTTCTTGTTTCTGAATGTCCAAAATAGGACCTGTTCTTGTTTCTGAATGTCCAAAATAGGACTCCCATCTTGTTTCTGAATGTCCAAAATAGGACTCCTGTTCTTGTTTCTGAATGTCCAAAATAGGACTCCTGTTCTTGTTTCTGAATGTCCAAAATAGGACTCCTGTTCTTGTTTCTGAATGTCCAAAATAGGACTCCTGTTCTTGTTTCTGAATGTCCAAAATAGGACTCCTGTTCTTGTTTCTGAATGTCCAAAATAGCACTCCTGTTCTTGTTTCTGAATGTCCAAAATAGCACTCGTGTTCCCTAAAGCAAGCCAACATGAAGCGACTAATATGAGGTTGTGCATGGGGCGGGAAACCGTATCATTGACAGCACAAACCACAACAAGGGGACATTAATCTTTGGTGCAGGGGTACCCCCGTAGGAGGGCCATTTGCACTGGTGGCTGCATGCTGTGTAAAGAATGAGCTGGGTAATGATGTTGATAACCAGTGGTGTACTAAGGGGGTCTTTCAGCTCATATCAGTAAGGAATCAGCAACTGGTACAGACAGACACCTTCACATACCTAGGATGCATAGTAACACCAGACGGCGGAGCAAGCAAAGACATCAACAACAGAATGAACAAAGCAAGAACAGCCTTTTTTTAGTCTAAACAACATCTGGAAGTCCTCTCAATACAGCACAAGCACAAAATTAAGATTATATCAGAGCTGTGTGCTTTCTGTGCTTCTCTATGGTGCGGAATGCTGGAGAGTTACAGAGAAGGGAATGTCGAAATTGTCCTCTTTTCACACAACATGCCTAAGAAAAATTCTCTGAATCTTTTGGCCGAATACCATCACCAACCAAGATCTGCTTACTCGGAGCAAGCAAGAGGACATGCACACCATCATAGCTGGCAGACGCTGGAGCTAGGTTGGCCATGTTCTCAGAAGAGACCCCGATGCCATCAGAAGAACAGCTATGCTATGGATCCCTGAAGGAAAACGAAAGAGAGGCCGACCAAAAACAACTTGGCGGAGGACTGTGGAGGCTGAGATGCAAAGAATGAACCAGAGTTGGGGCACTGTACGAAGGATGGCCACCGACCGAGCAAAGTGGAATCAATTTGTTGTTGCCCTACAAGACGCCACCAGGCGTGATGACCACTGACTGCTTTGACGGTCGGCTGCTAAGGATCAAAGAAGAAGAAGACTAAAGGGGGTGCGAGAGGGGCGGACCGCCCCGGGTGACAGCCAGGAGAGGGATGCCATCGGACACTTTTATGATAGTACTTATTGTTAAAAATATACTTGCAAGTGTGATTCTTTGTGGGACGGGGGCGCCAAAGGTAGAATCCGCCCCGGTTGCCAAAAACTTTAAGTATGCTTCTGTTGATAACGAATGTATAGTGTGCATTCACTAACTTACTTAGTCGTTCCTCTTCTACCCTGGGGTGTAGAGGTTCTCCAGAGAGAACGCCATAATATCCTATTGGCTGTCTTCCTCCTGGCCTGGCTCCAGTCTAGTCCTTGGTCCTTCAGAGATTGCCTAATGTTGCCCTCCCATCGAACTCTGGGTCGTCCTGGAGGTCTTGGTTTCTCATATTTGCCGTGGGAGCCAATCTTCTTCCATTCTGCAGACGTGACCAAACCATCGTAGTTGGGACTGTTCTACTTGGGTCTGCAGTGGCTGGGTTTTGAGACCATGACGGATCGTCTGGTTGCGGACCATGTCTCTTCTTGTTACTTTAACAACTTTCCTCACATACCTCATAATATGCATTTGATAATTCTAGTTTTATTGTGTTGGGTGCTCTGAGCAAGATATTTATTATCAGAAGTTTTGTATAATGGCTTATATTAGTTATTGTTGTATGCTTTTCGCATTTGGGTTTTTTTTTTAATATTGATTTTATTTTGTACTTCTTCTTCTTCTTGCGATCGCATCTTTGATGTTTTCACCGTCAGATGAGTTCTCGTGATGAACTCGACCGTTGTCTAGAATTCCTCTTTAGCTGCATACAGCTTTGAGTTTAGAGTTGAGAGTCATTGGGCCATTATATAATTTTTGTACTAACATCCAAACATTATTCATTCATTCATTCATTACCATTGAGCTCCCCAAGAAGCATAAGAGCTACAACAAATGATTTCCAAGCCCTCCAGTCCCAAGGTCATCAGCTCAAGGTCTCTCCACATCTTTCTCGTCATTTTTCATTTCCGTCTCCAGCTCTCTTCTCCATGTGTGTTTTGGTCTACCACTTCTTCTTCTACCCTGGGGATTCCAGAACAAGGACGGCCCCTGGTAAAGCTATCAGCAGGTTTCCTCAAATATGTGTCATATCTATTCCCAACATCTTCTTCTCATTACCAATTGTACACTAAATATAGTATCATACGTAAACAAATACAGAGGGGAAATCCGAGGCCTGTAAACAGTAAATAAATAAATATTACACACATAAAGTTGAAGTTTTTTTTACGGGATGGAATAACCAGCCTTACTGGATGTACTAAAGGATGTAAATCGTACACAGATCTTGGCAGTAATATGGACAAAGTTGGAGGGACAGACAATGATATCTAAATAAGAGTACAAAAAGCAAGAGTAGCTTTCAATGCATTAGGAAATATATGGAGATCAAGAGAAATCAAGTCCAACACGAAAATAAGAATCTTTAACTCAAATGCCAAGTCAGTCCTATTGTATGGCTCCGAGACATAGAGAGCAACAAAAACAACAACCAAAAAGCTACAGACTTTTATAAACCAGTGCTTGCGTAGAATAGAAGGACTGAAATGGTATGACAAAGTCACAAATGTGGAATTGATGACAAAAACCTGACAAGTGCCAGTGGAAAAAGAGTTGAGAAGAAGACGCTGGCGATGGATAGGACACACATTGAGGAGACCTGTTCATAGCATTACAAGGCATTCCTTGTTCTGGAATCCACAGGGAAAGAGAGGCAGAGGTAGACATATGGAGAAGAGAACTGAAAATGATGAGGAAAACATGGAAAGAACTTGAGCGGATGGCACGTGACAGGAAGACTAGGCATGTGTTTGTTGAAGGCCTATGCTCCTTGGGGAGCTAAAGGGTATTGATTGATTGACACACATAAAGGTATGTTTCAGGCTCTCGTGAGAAATAAAAAAGTAGAAAATTAGACAACAGAAAAACAACAAGTGAGTGGCTTACCGGAGAAACAAACAGGGTGCCATACTTTTAATACTAACGAATGACGTACATTGATAAAATGTAACAACAAGACACTGATCTAACAGGGCACCATACTTTTAACATGGATGACATACAGTGGCAAATAAAACAGCAAGACTGATCAAACAGGGCACCATACTTTTATTATGAATGATATACAGCGGTGAAGCAAAACAGCAAGTGGATGATCAAACAGGTCACAATACTTTTAATAAGTAACTTAAAAAGATGGATTAGTGCTAGGATAAAATACAAATGTTAACTAGGCTTGTTAAGACCTTAAAGGTCTTTTATAATTGGAGATGCGCCCTAATATAACAGACTAGGTTGAACGGGACGCGCCTCGCCAAAACTTTATTTTAAAAAAATGTTAATCATGTACCTATTGTGCAATAAATATAAGAATCTCTTGGTGCTTTATTATTGATTACAAGTTTGGAACACACACCTTTCACGTCATTCTATGTTTAAAAACAAGCATTTCCTTAAATGTGAATACAAATTGTAACCTGAAAATATAATAATGGAAAACAACATGATCTACTCTCAAATTTCAAGATTTTAAAATTAAAGATCAACTGCTTGTACAATAGTCTAAAACAGGGATCCTCAAGGGTTGATATCTCGACATCCATGGGGTCGATCGGGGGTCAACTGAACCTTGGAAGAACGAAGTGGCTTACAACTAAAACTCACCAATCTTCAACCAAACATCAATGACCTTGTTACTGCTCATCAGCCACACTTTTCCAATAATGAATGTAACCAGTTCAATAAAAAGATAATGTTAATTTATTGTGAAGATATAATTACTTCCTTATTTTGTTTATTCATTTTTTGTGTCCGGGGATCGATTAAGGATCAAGGATTCCGTGGAGGAGTGGGGCTTAAAAAATGTTTGGGGACCCCTGGTCTCAAAGAAAATAAGTGTATAGTACATACATGTATCACCAATGTGTTATCCAGACCCAAAAAGGAGAACAAACAAAAAAAAAAAGGGGGGGGGGAAAGAACGAAGAAATTAGTAATGCCAGGTATGTCGTAAAAGGCCACTTAGGAGTGTTGGGCGATGGATGGCTATTCCCATCTTATAGAAACTTTAAACCCCAACAGTAATATAGAAAGGTCAAATTTAAAGAAAAAATTTACAGTTACGCCCCTGGAGACAGAAGAAGGTCTTCCGATTTGGAGGTGTATGACGCAACTCTGTGAAAGTCACAAGTAGTCTCGAGTCACACTCACTTTTTGTCTTCTAGGAACATATGAAGAATGGGAACTGGTAAGTCACAAGTAGTCTCGAGTCACACTCACTTTTTGTCTTCTAGGAACATATGAAGAATGGGAACTCGTAACAGTGATGAAAGGAATAAAGAAGACAAAGAAAGACCTTCAGTGTGGATGTCACGCGGACATGAAGGTATGGGCTGTTTTTTGTTGTTGCTGAAGACTTGTTCTTGATAGGGAGCTGAACCGTACTGATGATGATAATGACATATATGCATATGATAAAAGTGAAACTGTGCAATTTATAAATGATACCAATATTAACTTGCATAATAATTGTTAAAAAGCAGATTTTATATAAGTTATAATGCTAAAGCATTCCTTGCCTAAACATTCAGTCCTATATACTTTGTGGACTAAATATTTTGATGTGTCCTGCATTCTCTTTCTGATCCCTTCTCTCCACCACTAGCGAAAGTGAAGGCTCATGGTGACCGCACGAAAATTGGTGGAGACAATGAGATACCCTTCCCTATCTCTGGAGCTGTAGAGTTCGCTCTAGACAAGTGCCAATTTACCCACTGAATTTGGCGCTGAGGGTTGCTTTTTCCTGTAAAACAAAATATCAGAATAAACTTACTTACTTAGTCGTTCCCCTTCTACCGTGAGGTGTAGAGGTTTGGAAGAGAGAGCGCCAGACCATTCTATCAGCTGTCTTCTTCCTGGCCTGGTTCCATTCTAGTCCTCGGTCCTTCAAAGATTGTCTAATGTTGTCCTCCCAGCGGACTTATCAGAATAAAGATTAGAGCAAATCCAACAATCACTAATACAACTAGCCGCAGTAGTTCAGTGGCTTCCAAGCTCAGTCGTCCTTGGGTCGATCCCCAGTTAAGGTGGGATTTTTTAGACCGTGAACGGCTCCGGGGTCGACCAAGCCTCATGAATTGGGTACCAGAGCAACTCTGGGAAGGCGGTTGGTGTGATGATGACCACATCATTCCCAGTGTGCCGTATGGTCAAGAAAATACGGGCCTGACACCATATTCCCAATATGCCTCAATGGGCGTGTAACGTGATCCTTTACCTTTACTAATGCTACTATGCTGCTACAGCCACTGATGCCTGTATTAGCGTTGTTTCTACTACTCATCATCATCATCTGCCATCTCTGCAACGAAGGTTGGCTGTAATGGATCTTCAACATCTTCTGTCTCTTGTCTTGGTGGTGCACTCTGATAGACTCTTTCCTGCCCATCTCTTGATGTTATCCTCCAACGTGTAGCACTGTCTTCCTCTTGCACGATTACCTTCAGCTCTCCTTTCCAATATGGTCTTCTGCAAGGTGTTATGTCTTTTTATGTGGCCAAAATACTTTAGCTGCCTAACTTTGATCTCCTTTATTAGTTCTCTTTTAATACTACTACTGCGGTTACTATTACTATAACTTAGCAGCATCCCCCTTCAGCAATAACTGATTATGGGAATGTGCCTCTGAGGTGATAGCCCCCAGCTACTTTTTTTTGTTGTTGCTTTGGTGCTCCTTTCAGCATGTCCTTTTCTCTTCTGCTTGTTATGAATGTTGCCCAATGTGAGGAGGCACCGTAGGGAGAATCGCCACTTTGTGCGATCGGCAGCTTCATCCTCCCGTGTTGCTGCCTTGAAGTCTCTTTTGCACACATCTTTGAGCCTCAGCAGCGATCGCCCGACTATTCTTTTGCCATCTGCCAGTTGTACGTAGTAAATATCTTTGAGGATGCGACCATCTTTCATGTGACGGACATGGCTAAGCCAATGGCATCTGTGCTGTCTAAGCAGAGTGTACATGCTTTGAAGGCCAGCATGCGTGTTCCAGTCAAGTTCAAGAGATAGTCATATAAGCATGGCGTCATAAATAAATAATTGTGTAATTGTCTAGAAGCCAGACTACCCGACATGTTTTCAAATGCAAATGAGGTACGTTGTTGCTAATAGACGCTAACAGACGTTTAACCACCATAAAAATTACACAAATGGCTAAGACATGCTCAGAATCCTCTCAAAAGGACTGGTAGCAACATTCGATTAAGAATAGTACAAAAGAGTGGTTTTAACCATCATATAAATTACACCGAATAGCTCAGACATTCTCAGAATCCTCTCAAAAGGACTGGTAATAGTACATACGAGGGGTTTAACCATCACTTAAATTACGTGCATGGTTCAGACATGCTCAGAATCTTCTAAAAAAAGACTGGTAGCAATAGTGGACTAAGAACAGCATGATGAAAATGAAGACGTTTTTACAACTCACATTTCCAGCTTCATCCAGGAGTTTCCAAATACAAGATCCAGTACCTAATGAGATGTTATCAGCAACCTGCTCATTGTCGGCGGTGGTTCGGTCTTTGGCTCCCTTTGCAAACACCTGGGTAAATTTGGGGAATTAAAAAAAACAACGTGTGACTTATTATATAAAACAAAACAACATTGTTAAATATATTCAGACGGTGAAGTACGAAACAAAATTCTTGATGCTCCATTGTAAATAATGGCATATGCTATCCACTCAAGATCTTTTCTTGTTCTCGTTATCCCTTTCAAGTCTATCACCAGTTATCGTCTCCATATGGTATTTTGTGTAGACTCCCTTCTATTTTTTTTACATGCTTTCCAAAACAGGAACTGTCTTGTAATGCTATCTACTGGTTTTTCTTAATGTATGTTCTATCCAGCGCCAGCTTCTTCTCCTCATGTCTTGTTCCATTGGTGTATGTCTGGTTCTTGTCATCAGTTCCACATAAGTGATCTTGTCATACCATTTCAATCGTTCTATTCTGTCCACGCACCCATTTACGAAAGTTTGTATCTTTCTAGTTGTCAATGTTGTAGTTCTCCATGTTTCACAGCCATACAATAGGACTGACTCGACATTTGAGCTGAAGATTCTGATTTTTGTGTTCGGCTCGATTTCTTTTGATGTTCATAGCCTACAGTGTCTTCTTCTTCTTTGATCTTTAGCCACCGGCTGTCAAAGCAGGCACTGACCATCATGCCTGGTGGCGTCTTGTAGGGCAGCAACAAACTGTTTCCAATTTTTTTTTTGCCAGCGGTCATCCTTCGTGCAGTGCCCCATCTCTGATTCATTCTTTGCATCTCTGCCTCCACATTTCTCCGCCCGTTCCCATGCCAGTGGCTTCCTTTTGACTTTTACCACTGTCAGTCATACGAGCCTCCGACTCTTGATGTCCGTCCTGCATCACAACTTTTTCATCTGTTGCTGTTTCCGTAACGTGATTTTTTTTAAACAGAGACATGGGTGTCGGCCCTGTGCTAAAACCCCCAACCTGGAGGACTTGGGTGCCAGCTTTAGTCTGACCCCTACCCGCGCAGACCTGTCCAGCTTGGTAGAACCTACCAGGAGTATGCCCGCTGGCATAGCTCTGGGAGTTGTCAGGGTACACAAGCCGCCATACTGCTACAAGGTATAGACACCATTGATGGCACAGTGTAACAGCCTACTTTACTAAAATTCTTACTTACTTACTTAGTCGTTCCCCTTCTACCGTGAGGTGTAGAGGTTTGGAAGAGAGAGCGCCAGACTATCCTATCGGCTGTCTTCCTCCTGGCCTGGTTCCATTCTAGTCCTCGGTCCTTCATAGATTGTCTAATGTTGTCCTCCCAGCGGACTCTGGGTCATCCTGGGGGGTCTGGATCCCCGGCTCTTTGTTTCCCATGCTTGTCGTGGTAGCCGATCTTCTCCCATTCTGCAGACATGGCCAAACCATCTTAGTTGGGACTGTTCTACTTGGATCTGCAGGGAGTGGGATTTTAGGCCTTGACGTATCGTCTGGTTGTGGACCATGTCTCTTCTTGTTACTTCAACCACCTTCTTCAGAACCTCATTTCTGAGGTTTATTCTGAAATTCGTGGAGGAAAGCTCAAGTTTGATTCAAGGATAGCATTAAAGGTGCGAAGAGAAGCTGACGTTTGATACAAAGATAGCATTAAAGGTGCGAAGAGAAGCTGACGTTTGATACAAAGATAGCATTAAAGGTGCGAAGAGAAGCTGACGTTTGATACAAAGATAGCATTAAAGGTGCGAAGAGAAGCTGAACAAATTTGCTAAGAAAACAATGCTTGCCGAGAAGTTATCTTCTTCTGCGTCCAGTTTGTAGTCATGCTAAATCTGCAGGCATGTCGCCAGGACGAAGTCCACAGTCTTTTCCAGGTCAGTGCGACAGCCCCATAGCTTCTGCTGGAGCTCAGCACCCCCTTGGCCAGGTCAGACGTCATGGATCATCATGGGTTGGGCAGTTTTGCAGAATGTGTTCTGGGGTCTGGATTCCAGTTCCACGTGGACATTCATTTGTATGAGATATCCTGAGGCGATAGCATTGGCTCATCAATCTGCATTGTCCAGTTTTCAGGCGGAATATGATGGTCTGTTGGTAACTATTAAGTTGGTGGATTGGGTCATCTCTTCCTCCTTCCACTGATTTGTGTACTTGCGAGTGATGATTTTAGCTTCTCAATAGGGCAATGGGTGGCTGAATTGTTTCAATTTTACTACCACTTCTATATAGAGCATATGCTCTCTCATTTCCAGTGATTCCACAATGGGAGGGTAACCAATGAAGGACAATAGTTGATGTCCTTTAGATAATTATGTTAAGCTCAGATCTGATCTCATGCGTCATGTTTTCATTTCTGGTGTTCTGTATTCTTTCTTCTTCTGCGTTCGTCCTGAAAAGGACGTTTGTTACGTCGTGTCGCCGTTTACAGCCAAACTGCGATATTTGCGCCTATCGGCCCGACACATCCGGTTTCAGCATGGCATTTTTGGGACCGGGTTAGACTTCCCTCTTCGATCCCTACTCTCTCAGCCAGACTGCAGTGATGCAGCCTGTTTCCAGGACCACCACTTGGAGGTGGAGTAGGGTCTTGGTCAGCTCTGGTTCGCTGACCCTGACGCAAGCAGTCAAGCTATGGGTCGCTGACTGCATTTATCACTGTTGCTGCGTCAATCAATACAGGATTCCAGTAAATATCTCCAGTCAGAGAAGTTACCAAAGGCCTATCATTCATCCTTCTCTTTGTCGCTCCTTCTGGAGCATGGAATCACCACCACTACAACTAGCCCCCTAACAGGACGCCTGCATAAAGTATTCACATGCTCTCACAGCAGTGGTTTCTGCAGCAATTTATTTTTACTTACTTACTTAGTTGTTCCCCTTCTACCGTGAGATGTAGAGGTTTGGAAGAGAGAGCGCCAGACTATCCTATCGGCTGTCTTCCTCCTGGCCTGGTTCCATTCTAGTACTCGGTCCTTCTTCTTCTTTGATCCATAACCGCCAACCGTCAAAGCAGTCAGCGGCCATCACGCCTGGTGGCGTCTTGTAGGGCAGCAACAAATTGATTCCACTGTGCTCGGTTGGCGGCCATCCTTCGTACAGTGCCCCAACTGTGGTTCATTCTTTGCATCTCAGCTTCCACAGTTCTCCGCCAAGTTGTTTTTGGTCGGCCTCTCTTTCGCTCTCCCTCGGGGGTCCATAGCATAGCTGTTCTTGTGATGGTATCAGGGTCCCTTCTGAGGACGTGGCCAACCCAACGCCAGCGTCTGCCAGCTATGATGGTGTGCATGTCTTCCTGGTTACTCCGAATAAGTAGTTCTTGGTTGCTGATTCTCGGTCCTTCAAAGATTGTCTAATGTCGTCCTCCCAGCGGACTCTGGGTCGTCCTGGGGGTCTACATCCCTGGCTCTTTGTTTCCCATGTTTGTCGTGGTAGCCGATCTTCTCCCATTCTGCAGACATGGCCAAACCAGCTTAGTTGGGACTGTTCTACTTGGGTCTGCAGGGGGTGAGCCTGTGTAAAAGCCCGTCATAAGACGGATATTAAATTTAAAAGCACCAATACCTAACGGCAATTTTACTTATTCAAAAGCATTTTTTTAAACCACTGTGTATCACCACAGTACACGAACTTCGTAGCAGCAGCGAGGATCCCAATGTGTGTATACGTGATCACACATTCTATAAATATATTTTTGTGCACACCGTCATTTGCGCATTCTTCTTTGGTAAGCATTACTATTTTCGGGAGAGTACATGTAAGGGAAACAATACAATTAATGTCTAACTTTCAACCGAAGTTGCACCCCTTAGCGTTACGCACTGACAGAAAAAGCTGGGATTTTATATACAGGATGATGATGATGAGGTTGCTGGCTTTATGCACAGCCTCATATTAGTTGTCTTGTAGGACATGCCCGAGGGAGGAGTAGTCCTATTCTTTCTATGTCTCATCAGAGACCCCCGGGAATTGCATCCTGATCATCATCATCATCAGCTGCCATCTCCACATCGAAAGTCAGCTGCATTGTTTCTCCAACCATCTTCTGTCTCTTGTCTTGATGGTGCACTCTGATAGACTCTTGATGTTATCTTGCACTCTTCAATTCTAATATGGCCGTAAGTAAGGTGTTACGTCTTTTTATACGGCCAAAGTATTTCAGCTTTTTAAATTTTGATCTCTTTCATTAATTCTCTTTTTTTCATCATTCCTATGTTTTCTAGGGCCGCTTTTATGTTGTTTTCTTCTTTTTCCATGAGACGTGCACCATTCCTTTATATTTGATAAGTCCGTCACGTGCCATCAGCTCACGTTCATTCCACATCTTCCTCTATCATTTTCACGCCTATCTCCTATTCTCTTCTCCATGTATCTTTATGGGTCTACCTCTGCCTTGCTTTCCCTGCGGATTCCAGGACAATGACTGTCTTGCAATGCTGTCAACAGGTTTCATCAGTGTGGGTCCCATCCATCGCCAGCGTTTTCTTCTCGTCTCTTGTTCCACCGGCACTTGTCTGGTTCTTGTCATCAGTTCCACACTGGTAACCTTGTCATAACCATTTCAATCCTTCTATTCTACGCAATTGCTTGTTTATTGTCCATGTTTCTACACCATACCATAATGAAGAATATACATATATTTATATCAGTTGATGATTCTTAGTGAATTTGTGAGTTAACTGTCTAGAACTACAAAGGGCACTAAAGGTCAATGCGTAAAAAGAACAACAACAAAAAAACCAAAAACAAACAAACAAATTGAGAAGCAAAATATTTTTTAAAAGGCCCATATTAAACTATTTGTTCAACTACAGGAGATATCTAAATATCAAGTCAAGTACTTACTGTGAAGGTTCGGCCAGACGCCAGGTCAGCGTCCTTGAGTACAATAGTGATGATGTCTCTTCCATTAACCACTTTAACAAGCTTCCAACCCCTCAAGTTCTGGCTCTGTGAATTAAATCAATCGGTTAACCAGCCAGGCAGTTACCAGTCAGTCAGTTAATCGCCCAGTCTTTTAACCAGTTAATCAGTCAATCTTATAACCAGTCAGTCGGTTAATCAATCAGTCAGTCACTTTCAACCATTCATATAGTTAACCAGTCAAGCAGTTATACAGTCAGACAGTTAACCAGTCAATCAGTTAATCGCTCAGTCTTTTAACCAGTCAGTTAACTAATTTGCCTTTTAACCAGTCAGGTACTTAACCAGCTAGTCTTTTAATCAGTCAGGTGGTTAACAACAGTCTGTCTTTTAACAAGTCAATCAGCTAACCACTCAGTTAACCAATTAGCCAGTTAACCAAAAACAGTTGATCAGGCTGGCAGTTAATCTTCTTCTTCTTTGATCCACAACCGCCAACCGTCAAAGCAGTCAGCGGCCATCACGCCTGGTGGCGTATTGTAGGGCAGCAACAAATTGATTCCACTTTGCTCGGTCGGCGGCCATCCTTCGTACAGTGCCCCCAACTGTGGTTCATTCTTTGCATCTCAGCTTCCACAGTTCTCCGCCAAGTTGTTTTTGGTCGGCCTCTCTTTCGCTTTCCCTCGGGGGTCCATAGCATAGCTGTTCTTGTGATGGTATCAGGGTCCCTTCTGAGGACATGGCCAACCCAACTCCAGCGTCTGCCAGCTATGATGGTGTGCATGTCCTCCTGTTTACTCCGAATAAGTAGTTCTTGGTTGCTGATGGTGTTTGGCCAAAAGATTCGGAGAATTTTCCTTAGGCAGATTGTGTGGAAGGAGGACAGTTTCGACATTTCCTTCTCTGTTACTCTCCAACATTCCGCACCATAGAGAAGCACAGAAAGTACACAGTTCTCATACAGTCTTAATTTGGTGTTTGTGCTGTATTGGGAAGACTTCCAAATGTTGTTGAGAACAGCAAAGGCTGTTCTCGCTTTATTCATTCTGTTGTTAATGTCATTGCTTGTTGCGCCGTCAGGTGTTACTATGCTTCCTAGGTAAGTAAATGTGTCTGTCTGTTCTAACTTCTGGTTCCTTACTGTTACTGGCTCAGGATTGCCCACATTTAGTGTCATGACCTCTGTCTTCTTCAAATTGATGTTCAGGCCAACCTGCTGGCCATACTTATTCAGTCTATCGGTTTTGTCTTGAATGTGTTGGTGGGCAGTTAATCAGTAAGTCAGTAAACCAGTCAGGCAGTAAACCAGCGAGTATTTTAACCAGTCATGTAGTTAACCAGCCGGTCAGTTAATCAGTCAGTCAGTCAACCAGTCATTCAGCTAATCAGCCAAGCAGTTAACCAATCAGGCAGTTAACCAATCAAGCAGTTAACTACTCAGGCAGTTAACCAGTCGGCCAGTTAACCAGCCATTCAGTCTTTCATTATCGTCCCAAGGAGTATAGACTTTCAACAAATGTATGCCTCGTTCTCCTCTCCTATGACATCAGCTCAAGGTCTTTCTGCGTCTCCTTTATTCCTTTCCTTTCTGTCTCTAGTCCTCTTCTCCGCAGTGGCGTTCTAAGAGGGGGGGGGGGGGGAAGGGTGTGCCATCGGACACGATTTATATAGTACTTACTGTTAAAAATTTACTTACTAGTGTATTTCTTTTTTGGGGAATGGGGGTGTCATAGGTAACATCCGCCCCGGGTGTCAAGTACTTTAGGGACGCCTCTGCTTCTCCGTGTGTTTTTTATCTTTCCCTCTACCTCTTTTACCATGGGTAAATTCTAGAACACGGACTGCCTTATATTGCTATCGCCAGGCTTCCGCAATGCGTGTCTCATATTCTCACCTCTTCGACCATTGGCACGTGACTAGTTCTTTTTCATTGGTTCTTCATTGGTAATCTTGTCGTGCCACTTCAAACAAATATTCATTCAACAATTAATATTTATCTCTAACGTAAAGCAATTTCCCTTGGCATAAGTTTGTTGACGGCCCATGCTCCTAGGGAATCTTAAGTGCGGTGATGATAAGCATGTATTAAAAACCATGTTTAAGAGAAAAACAAAATTGTAAATGTACCCTTGCACGAGCACCGGACGTGGTATTCTCAAGGATGACATTTGCACCACTGGGGTCAATGGAAGCGAAGGCCAAAGGTCCTTTGGATGACCTCTGAACTGTTAAGCTACCGCTTGACTCTCTGAGACCTGTGGGTTAGTGACGAATAACAATGAACTATACCACGAGCTAACAAAATGGTTTGATATAAAACTACAACTACATATGAACACATTTATGAAACGAAAAAGAAAAATAAAAAACTGTTGATAACTACTGTAGTACTACTGTTAAAGTCCGTATGACAGAAAATATACCAGTAGCCTGAGCAGACAAAGAAAGTCGGGGGGAAAATAGAAGGAGGGGGGGGGGGGGGGGGGGGGCCTCTTGAGTACAAGGAGAAATCCCAAGGGTATCTGAGCTTACAAAGAAATCGCCAAGGGCTTCTGAGTAAAAAAAAAAATACATTTGGGCTTTTGAGCAGACAGATCCCGATGGGCGTCTGTGTAAAAATAAATCTTTTGGACTTCTGAGTGAACACAGAAATTCCGGGGGCTTTTAAGTATGCAAAGAAATTTCCGGGGAGCTTCGGAGTAAACAAAGAAATCAGGGGGGCTTCCGAGTATACACAGAAATCCAGGGAACGTCTGAGTATACAAAGAAATCTGCGGGACGTCTGAATACACAAAGAAATCTTGCGGACGTCTGAGTATACAAAGAAATCTTGCGGACGTCTGAGTATACAAAGAAATCTTGCGGACGTCTGAGTATACAAAGAAATCTTGCGGACGTCTGAGTATACAAAGAAATCTTGCGGACGTCTGAGTATACAAAGAAATCTTGCGGACGTCTTAGTATACAAAGAAATCTTGGGAACGTCTGAGTATACAAAGAAATCTTGCGGACGTCTGAGTATACAAAGAAATCTTGCGGACGCCTGAGTATACAAAGAAATCTTGCGGACGTCTGAGTATACAAAGAAATCTTGCGGACGTCTGAGTATACAAAGAAATCTTGCGGACGTCTGAGTATACAAAGAAATCTTGTGGACGTCTGAGTATACAAAGAAATCTTGCGGACGTCTGAGTATACAAAGAAATCCTGGGGGCCTCTGAAGGGACCCCAAAAAGCAGACAAAGAAAGAATAGGCTCAATGCTTACCATCAAATGAAACTTTCCAGACAAGCTTTCGTCAGCAACAGAAACGAAGAAATTATATATATAAATATAATTGGTTATATATATATATCAGTATATATATATATATATATACATACACACACACAAAGCATATCAAGCAAGATCCAACGAAAAATATGGCTCGTTTATACGCGAAACAAAACAGACACATTATAGACAGAAAAATTCATTCAATATTTCACGACCTTTAAACTCCCCCTACGGAGCGGGTTTTCAAGAAACATACGCCAAGCCTTTATGTGCTGTGCCATCTGATAAAATCTTTATGTCATGTCTTCTTCATCCCATTCACTTACTTACTTAGTCGTTCCCCTTCTACCGTGAGGTGTAGAGGTTTGGAAGAGAGAGCGCCAGACCATTCTATCAGCTGTCATCCCATTCACATCTACCTTCCTTCTCCATAGTTCTTTTTTTTTTTTTTTGGTGTGGTCTCCGTTTGTTTCTCTTAAGCTACCGCTCGGCAGGGTGGTTAGAGTGCTGGCCTCTATAAATGAGTACCTGACTCAGCTCTTGAGTTAAGGAAGGCAAAGGCAGCAAGGAAGGGAACTGATCAACCCCCCCCTTCCCCACCTCTCAAAGCCGGACCTAGTATACTGAGTCTCGAACACTTCACTCCCCCACGTCAGTATCTGATATGAGACTACATTTACCTATTTCTCGTAACCGGGGTTGGATTTCAGAACAAGGACTGCCTTGTAATGCTATCAACAGGTTTCCTCAATGTGGTGTCCTATCCATCTCCAGCGTTCTTCTTCTCATCTCTTGTTCCACTGGCACTTGTCTGGTTCTTGTCATCAGTTCCACATGGGTGACTTTGTCATACCATTTCAATCCTTCTGTTTTACGAAAACACCAATCTATGAAACACTGAATCTTTCTTCTTCTTTGATCCATAACCGCCAACCGTCAAAGCAGTCAGCGGCCATCACGCCCGGTGGCGTCCTGTAGGGCCCAACAAATTGATTCCACCTTGCTCGGTCGGCAGCCATCCTTCGTACAGTGCCCCGCTGTTCACAATGTAAATAAACACAGAATTGGATTGAAAAAAAAAAAAAAAACTAGAATGTAACACATAAATTGGGTTATAATAACGCACGTAATAGTTCAATAGTTTTAAATATATCCATTTTCAGTGTAATGAAAAGTAAATATGGCTTTACAACACAGATACGTAATTCATTACGTACTAGTTAAAAAGCATGTAACACACACTGAAAAATAAACACAAAAGCGTGATGGCGTTCCATAATACAGTAAAGTTCCACCAATCAAAATGGTAGCTATTGGCAGTCTTACGCAAGACAATTTAAAAAAAAAAGGCCCTGCAATGGAATAATGGGGCGCATCTCAAAGGAGAAAAGGGGGGAGAGAGATAAAGAGTTCCTAGAAACACTAGAAATGACAAGAGAAATAATTAATGAGACCAAAGTCAGATAACATAGTTTGGTCATATAAAATGAACCAAAACTTCGCCGAAAATCATAATGGAAGGTTTGTTTAGTTTTGAAGGACCCTCTTCTCTGCACACGGACAACTCCATCAGTGTCCCGATCTTCTCCCTTAGGCCACACAAGGAGGATATAAGAACAGCGCACGAACTCGGTAACACCGAGCAACCGACGAGGATCTATAGGACAATGATGATGTGGAAAAAAAAAATCGAAAAAAGGTGATTCGTCTTACGAGGACAAAAGACAAAGAAAATAGCCAACGTTATGGCCACAGGGCCTTCGTCGGGGGAAGGAAAGAAAGTGAAGGCTAGATAGGACACATAAGAACCTAAATAAATATATGTTAATTATAAAGCAAGACAGCTCTCGCTGTCTCTTGTTCTCTCTCATTCTTGCTTTCTCTCGCTCTCTGTGTCTCCCTCTCTCTCTCTCTTTGGTTCTCTCTTGCTGTATCCCTCTCTCTTGTCCTCTCTGTCTCCCTCTCTCTCAATCTTGCTCTATCTCTTACTCTTGCTCTCTCGCTCTGTCTCCCTCTCTCTCGCTCTTGTTCTCTCTCTTTCTCTCTTGCTCTCTCTCTTTCTCTTGCTCTCTCGCTCATGTTCTCTCTCGCTCTCTCTCTGTCTCGCTCTTGCTCTCGCTCTCTATCTCGCTCGCTCTCTATGTCACTCGCTGTCTCTCTCGTTTTCTCTCTCTCTCTCATAACGTAAGTGTTAAAGGCCATTTATTTTGTTTTATTTTGCTCCAGGAAGTAAAAAAAAACAAAAAACTTGTTAGTCAAATGGCATTTACCGCCCCTTATTTTACCACGTAAGGTAAAGGATCCCGTTACACGCCCATTGAGGTATTTTGGGAATATGGTGTTAGGCTCATATTATCTTGACCGTCGGCACACTAGGGGTGATGTGGTCAGCATCACGCCTGCCGCCTTAACCTTCCCAGAGTTGCTCTGGTACCCATTTGGGGCTGGGTCGACCCAGGAGCCGTTTGTGGCCTAAAAAATTCCCGCTTCATCTGGGGATCGAACCATAGACCACTGCGCTAGGAAGCCAGTGCACTAACCACTATGCTACCGCGGCTCCATATTTTACCACGTGGTTCATGTAAATATCCAATAGATACTTGTAATGATATAACAATTTAAAAACAGGAAGTGACTTTTCGAATACCCGGAAATTACCCTGAAACGCCATCACGTGAACGCGTGACAACAAAGTTGTCACGTAGGGTTTATATTCATTTAATTTCCTACATCTTCTTCCTATTCTTTCACCCGAATTCTCTCTTTCATTATCTCTGTATTTCCTTTTTCCTGTATATTTTTCATCCATTCGTTTTGCGAATATTATTTTCATATAATTCGCAAACTTTACCTGTTTTCCTTTCTCTAAAACTGAGAATCGCACCTGGGTGGTATTGCGTACATGTCAGTCGCGCTGGTCGGACGATAGGCGTGAATTTACAGCATTCGCTAGACATTCGTCTGAGGGTCTCTGGCCTGGGGCGTGAAAATTCACCCGAGGGACATGGAAAGTAGACAGAGAGTCTGCATTTCAGTAAACGCATGAGGTTTTTCGTCAAGAAAAACCCGGCTTAGCGTGAAAATCCACTCCGCACTGCAGACGGTGGTCTGAGATTTGCAACTCATGCAAGCCCTCGGCCACTGATGGCTGTTACGTCACGCGATAAGCGGACGAAGGTGTTATACGGACGGGGGATGGGGGGGGGGGGGGGGGGGGGGGGGGGGAGACTATTTCGCTTGGCGAAATAAGATTAGGATCCTGTGTCCGATTTTAAAGATATTGGCCAAGTTTGAAACTTTAATTTCATTCTCGCTCATAGACTCACAGTAGATAGGTTGCTCGTAAACAGAATAGCTGTTAGCGAAGTATCTCAGTTTGTTTCGGCAATTTGTCGAACTTCTAGACTTCCAGAAATATTTTCAGCATTTTTATTCTTAAGTTGTGCGACTACCTGTAATTCTGTGGTTGAGGTAATTAATATGAAAGATATATAGATTTTGTGAGTGTTAAAGTGTTTAATCGCTTAATTCATTTTAATCTATTTCTTTAGCGCAGAAGAGAAATAAAGTGGTAGGCTATTATATTTTCTAGGGAAGCATTCAGTGGAAAGCAGAATAGAATTAAATTTCTAGCTTATAACGGCAATTGTAGCTATTTATGAATTTAATTTAACCGCTAATACTCAGTCGAGTGTATTTTTTCTAAACTAACGTATAAACTCTAGAATCGAGCCTCATGAATGGTGACGGAATACGCACGTGTTCCTAATTCATGAGGATTGCTGATTTTTAAATATAACTTACGTCACGGGAAGTTTAAATGATAAGCAAAGCTCTCTGCTTGCAAGTTTAAATGTAAGTTATAACCAGTACAGATTCTGTTTATTATATTATATGTGTTATTTTTCCTCCACACAGTGAAAGTTTTGGGGTGACCCTAACTTTACCAGCACCTAGTAGTAGTTTCCATACTTGTGAAGAAATAGACAGTCCTTATTTTGAACCACGTGGGTTTCTTAAGTACCACTGGTCTAACAGTGCATATGCAACCCGAGTTAGCCAGAAATACCATATCCCAATAACGGGTTTTCAAAGACTGTAATGATAAATACTGGACCTTGGAGCCAGATCTTAATTTCTTCTAGAAAAACTCTACGTAATCTTTCTGCCTGGTGGCGCGAAATACTTCAAGTATTAACTAACATTTCCCGACTATATATATATATATATATATTTTTGTGGACCAATCTGTGGTGTGACTAAAGTGAATCCTATACTGAGGGAAGGCACCGACCTGACATTCATCATTTCTAGAAACCTACGCTATTGACACTGTGCTCTGCTAACTCCCGCGCCTGGAATAATTGTTAGGTGACTTAATCAGACATTTGAACAAATTTGCACACCCAAGTAGTCGTTCCCGGAGACTCCGAGTTAAATACGTCTTTTGGAACTGGGGACTTCTTGGCAGAAGACTGCATTTTTTGAGTCTGTGTGAAAATCTAAAATCAGTGTGTTCCAAGAGGCAGCGAGCAAAGTCGTGAGTACATGTATGAGAGGCCATGGCGGAATGAATGAGTGTACGCTGGTTTGAGTGATATTTGCACTATTATATCTTTGACACCCTGTTGCTGTCCTATTTGTTTTTTTTCAATCTGCATAATTTGTTGCTAAGGCTAGAGTTCTTGTGTTTTTGTCTTAGGTTAAATCAGATTTTTTGTTTTCAAACTCTGTGCATATAATTACGAGATAAAACAACGAAAACTCTTAGAACCAAACCCTATGTATCTGTGACTCTGGCGCCATCATCTGTTCTCTTAACGGGGCTGGGCTAAGCCTAGAGTTAACACTATAAGGGGCTATCATCCTTGCAACATTTCCTTGAATTTTTATGACTATGTGTATATGTATTCTCCTTGATGTACTTTCTTTGATGTTGTGAGCCGATTTTTTCCTGATATTAAAATCGCTCTTGAACTTAATAATAGTGTTTGGTCAGCTCGTTCTAGATAATATATATATCATTGTTATAGTTTTCCCACGTCTGTGTGTTTACCTGTCGTCACGTGTATGTGCGTGCCTGTGAGTGATAGAAATATACGTAATATGTATATTGGTGTAGTCTGTCTGACGCTGTAACAACTGTTGTAGAAGATAGGTGAGAGAGAGAAGAATTCTTTTCGCTTTCAGAGACAGCCACTATATCAAAATCTATCATCTCACGTGTGTGGAAATTCTATTACCTTTCACTAACTCTCACTGAGTCTATCACCTATTCAAACCTATTCAGAAGGGACCAAACCTAGTCTTAATTCTCCTATCGAAAATCTACGACAAAAGTGACATGCACACAAAAAAACAAAAGCATAACGAGTTATTATGTTAAGAAAGTTTCAACGCATAAAATATGGTGTTAGGCATGGATGTGTTCTGTTACACGAACCGTTCTCTCTGTTTAGTATAAGAAAGATAACTGTTACGTACAGTATTTTCTTTGACCTTTGTCCTAGTACGGTTGAGAACCCATAATCTATAAGACGAGAGGAAAAAAGACATTAGATTATGCCGGGAGAACAGGTCCTGGAACAGGTCGACCACTTTAAATAGATTGGAACAGAAGCATCAAAGAAGAGTTGGTTACTCGAAGATCAGCAGCAGCGAGACTTTTTCAGGCCATAAATCGAGGATTCTTCAGTAAATGAGAAATTGACAAGAACACGAAAATGGCTGTGTACCACTCCACCTGTGTCACAGGTTCGTTCATGTTTTATATATATTATCTGATAGTCTCTAAGGCCGTGTGAGGAATTAGTTTGTCATCTAAGACCTCGATAGTGTATGATCATATTGAAGTTAGTTAGTACTCCTTCCGTGATCCTCACGGATGATAGTTTATTTATTTGACCTAGGCGTTAATGTTCATTATACTTCATTATTTTATACCATTGAAGGTGAATTTCCACTGATCAAGGGAGTCCCATCACGTAAACTTGAAACGATGTCAACTGACAAGACCAATTTGCAAGAAGTCCGTGAATTTAATGATGACTGTCATATTTATTCGGTGCTTCTCTTGAATTATTCTTTATTTCTTCGTTATTGTATCATCTCCTTTCTTCTATAAATCGATGTAATATTGACAAGTTGCAATAATAAATCACAGATGTAAACTAGCAACTTCATAGATATACTTGAAGGTCAATTTAGTGCGTGAATGTTACATTGTAGGTATTCGTCCCTACAATTCGTTGATAAGTTTTACTGTTCAGTATTATTTTTCTTTTCTCTCTTGAGCAATAACATATGTTTATGTAGTCGAAGCTAGGCAAACGGGTTTGATCTTCTCCCGGGATAATTTTGTTTTGCTTCTTATGTAATTCTATGGGGAATCCGTAGGAATACTGATTCTAACGTAGGGTTTTACTCAGCATCGTCAAGCTATGTTAGTACTAACATTTTTTTTTCTCCTGGCAAAATATACATCTGCGGGTAATGCAGTTCACGTTAATAACGGCGTCGATAATGGTTTGACCTTTGCCACACCGTTATGTTTTACCATGATTTTTGTAGTAGATGTAAGCATGATCGCTGATGGCATCATTATAGAATCTTTCCCATATCAGTTATCACTGAGAGGATCATAATTTTGATCACGGAATTTCGGCAAGGATCCAAAATTTGATATGCCCGCACAAGTTATTGAGTTGTTTTTCTTTCCTTGACCAACTTGTTCAATCTTGTTGCCTAGTCTCGTAAAATCTTTTTACGCCATTGTCTCTATGACGTAGCACTTTTTTTTATATTATCTCTCGGTATGTAGCGCTGAGAGTATCTTTTATTTGACAGCTTAATTAACCCCTTTTTATGTCATTCTGAAGCAATATGTCACTATTCCTGTGACATATGTTTCAGACTTGATTTATGGATGCGAGTTATAGGCAATGACTACAACTCACAAAAGCCAGCTCCACACCTCAGAAATGAGGTATCTGAGGAAGGTGGTTGAAGTAATAACAAGAGACATGCCCCACAACCAGACGATACGGCAAGGTCTCAAAACCCGACCCCTGTAGACCCAAGTAGAACAGTCCCAATTATGATGGTTGGGCCATGTCTGCAAAATGGGCGAACATCGGCTACCACGACTGATATGAGAAACTAAGAGCCAGGGATCCAGACCTCTAGAACAACCCAGAGTTCGCAGAGAGGACAACATTAAAAAATCTCTGAAAGACCGAAGATTAGACTAGAACTAGGTCAGAACGAAGACATCCGATAGGATAGTATGGCGCGCTCTCTCTCTCTGGCAAACTACATCCCAGTGTAGAATAGGAACGAATAAGTAAGTAAGTAGAAGACAAAAATGCCTCCCGAACGTTCCACCAAAATATATGGGACAATTTCGAAAGAAGTCACTAGATTAAAATATCTGGGGATGTTAATAAATCTGATGGAAGATACATCTGAGAGCTCGGGTAAGCGTGTAGCATAGTACAACATAAGAAATATTTTGTGCACAAATATTTCTCAATGGAAGCAAGAAAAGAGTTCTTCGGTGTTACATAAAGCCAATCTTTTCATATAGAAATGAGCCATGGAAAATCAGAAAACAAACCAGAAAATCAGTGGAGGCCATAGAGAAGTAACTTTAAAGAACAATGTTACGAATACAGCGGGCAGCATAAAGGAGTAATAAAGAAGCCAATGTGCACAGGGACTTTATTACTAATAATAGAAGGAAAATAATCTACTGTCTTTGTTCTTGTTATGGGAAGAGGAAAACTGGAATGTATCGTTACAACAGGAGAGATTGAAGGAAAAAGGGAGGGAGAGAGAGAGAGAGAGAGAGAGAGAGAGAGAGAGAGAGAGAGAGAGAGAGAGCGAGGGGACGATAAAGATAGAATAAGATATGCATCTTGAAAGAATGTTCTAGATTTCTCTGTTCTGTCACCGTCCAAAAGTAACCATTACAATAATTGGTAAAGGGAAGGATAGTAAAACAAGATCTGCCATTTTGCCCGAACGTTATCTATACGGATAAGTAACCGTATTACTTCGGCACATTGCAAAACACCCACTATTAAACTAAACAAAATCCAACTAAAATCAACGAAAAATATCCATTTCAACATCTTATAGGTTACAATTATGATATATAACGCCTCAAATTTCTAATTCCATAACAAACCATGCTCATGAAATGTATGTTACGGTGCAAACACACCGCACTACATACAAGCACACCACACGGAGTCACAATATGGCAGCGTCCAGTTCACCGTACTTCCCCTCACCCAATAATTAAATCAAGAAGTTCTACAAAGCTGAAATAAAAATACGCGCAAATGCACACACATATTGTAAACAAGCAAACAGCAGTGTTGATACTGGGTGCATATTGAACAAAATAGTCCGTTAGTAAAACCAGGCATAACATTAAATAAATTCACATTTTAAATGCAGTCAAAAACTATAAAAACGAATTTCTTAAAAAAAAAACAAAAAAACATTTATATGGATGTGGTGTGGCTCTTTGGCAGACAGAAAGACAAGTGTAAAACAAAGCAAAAGAAAATTAAGTGAATCAAAACTAGCATGCTGTGACCTTTTTTTTAACTTTACAATAAAAGTAAACTTATTTAAGCATTCCATTTTCATAATAACATCTGTAGGCACAGACGAATCAGAAGCTCACTTGGCTTCCCTAACTAACTAAATCTGGGTAGTTATGTTCAATATAACGACTTTTTATCGAAACTATTGCCACAGATTTAGCGCTATAGGCGGTCGCTTAATTCGTCTATAGTGGAAACCACTCCTTGCAGTTTTAAAATAATAAAAACGTGCAGGCCTAAACACCATCCATGAAAAGCAAAAAAACTGACAGCACACACTCAGTGGATTGCAAGCAAAGCTACAGCATTCCTTAATAACAAACAAAAGTAATGTATTCAATCCATGTGTGCATTAGTCGCAAACAAGCGGGGGGAAAAACAGAAAGGAAGACAAAAAGTGCAGCTTGAATTAAAAACAGGAAACTCATCTTTTAAATCCTGGTTTTTCTCCCGCCAGTGTGATAAAATCATCCAATCAGCAAGCTCCCGTGGCGGATTGAAGAAAAAAAGTGTAAGATCATTCCAAAGGAAAATAAAAAAGTAAATTGCTAGAAGGCCACAGACTGGAGTTCACAGCAGCAAGTAATGGTTAGCACCTTTTCCGAAGACAGGCATCCGAAAATAATAATTTGTTTCATTAATGTTTTGCAGATAACGATCAGTTGTAGACTTTATTCATGCGAGGGTGTACATGCATGTTTCGCATGAAACAACGAAATAATAATAATGCTTGAATTTAATTTAAAATACATTTGGCAAGAATTTCAGGTTTTAAAAAAAAATTACCCTGATTGTCCGTATAAAAAAAAATACCAGATTGCCCTCTTCAAGGAGCGAGGGTAAAGTACGGGTTTGGTTAGACTCAAGGTTAGCGCAAAGATTATGTGTTTGGGTGACACACAAATCAATAAATTGTCGATGCAATAAGAGAGAAAGAGAGAGACAAAGACAGCCAATGAGAAAGAAAATATAGATTCCTAAGTATTAAGATCGCCTGAGATGGAACCTTATAGGTCAGTGAGAACATTAAAAAAGCAGCGACTGATGCAGAACAGACGAGAGGGAAAATAGAAATACTGTACAGAGGCAGCCAACGAAAGTCAGACAGACTTGAAGTCAGCTGACCCACCTCGTACGGACTATCAGCGTCGTATTCTTACAAATGGAACGCCAATTTTGCACATTTTGCATTTGCTAGTTTTTTCATTCTTTGAATATTTCAGTGTATGTAAATTTTTGTTATTTTTCATGCATCAAATTTGGTAATTAATTTGTTGCTACTCAACAAAGGTAAAGAAAATTCCAAAGTAACTACTACTACACTAAAGTCCATTCAATTGCAAACACACTGATATATAATGTATAAAGGTTTAACATATTAAACAATCACCCGTGTGTTGCCGGGGCCCAAAAGGGGAGCAAAGAATAGTAACACTGCACCCTACCACGCATGTCGTAAAAAGCGACTAAGGAGGGTTGGGCATGGGGCTGTTTACCCCATCCCGTAAAAACTTCGCACAGTGGGCTGATCACCTGCTTGCCAACCAATCTGATTACGGAAACAACGATAGATTGTTTGGTCTGTTTTTGTTCCACAAAGACGCCACTAGGCGTGGTGGAAACAGCGATAGATTGATCAATTTGTTGTTGCCCTAAGACGCCACTAGGCGTACTGGCCACATACTGCTTTGCCGGTTGGTGGCTAAGGATGGGAGAGAGAGAGAAGAGATATTAAACAATATTCTACATTTTTTAAATACAAAATTTCACCTAAAACATACACAAAATACCTTCAAAAGTCAAGAATTGAACAAAGTTAATGGTTAAGATTTGAGTCAAGTTTGGGACTATCTCAGCGTTTCTCCACCTTTCAATTCCAGATCGTAAAGATACCATGCCACTTCAGTAGTCCTCGAGTTGAACTGCCGCTTCAGGTCCACAATTTTCACAGCACATATATCATCTCCAGCTACTGCTCAACACCGGTTACCACCATTAGCACTCGAAAGGCATACACCGAGACTACAGGCGAGGTAGAAACGTTGCAAGGGCATCACAGAAAACTGCGACTCAACTCGGCATTTCGTGTCTCGCCAGCAAGAATTCATTCTGCCTAGTACGGTACCTTGTTTCAGGGACATCTCTCATAAAAGAACTGTGAAACCGCATCGAAATCTTCGCCTCGAAAGTGGTGACTGGGGTCATAAGCAAGGAATATAATTATAATCAGTGAATTAGAGACATTTCTTTCACGCTCCTGCGAGGACCAAAAAACTAGGCATCCATGCAGGCCACCCAAGAGCTCAGATGTAAAGTACTCTCATGGCTTGGAAAGAAGGCCAAAACGTATTTAGTGTTAACAAAAAATGGCGGGTTTAAAATAAGGCTGGGGTCAGGCTACCCTGTAGGGGTGAGGTTCGGGCCAAGTGGCCCTGCAGGTTACACCCTTTTGTGGGGCCTGGGTTCACGCTCTTTAGAGTAGGCAACGGAGACTACGCGAACTGTGTGCGGTTGAATCATAGAGAATGCAGTCAGCGACCCATAGCTTGACTGCTTGCATCAGGGTCAGCGAACCAGAGCTGACCAAGACCCTACTCCACCTCCACGTGGTGGTCCTGGAAACAGGCTGCATCACTGCAGTCTGGCATAGAGAGTAGGGATCGCAGAGGGAAGGCAAACCTGGTCCCAAAAAATGGCGTGCTGAAGTCGGATGTGTCGACCGAAAGGTGCAGATATCACAGCTCCGGCGTAAACAGACACAACGCAACCAACGTCCTTTTCAGGACGATCGAGGAAGAAGAAGAATCATACAGAAACATAGAAGCTTTAGTGACTTTACTGACTTCATCGGATAACGGTGACATCTCCGCTCCCCGTCGTCTTTTTTTTTTTTTTTTTTTTTTTGGTACTCTTTACTGAGAATGTGAATATCGAGTGGCAAAGTGGTTAGATCTTTTGCTTCTTGGGGTAGAGTTACCAGGTTTGAAACCTGGTGGTGTCACACTCCAATATATGCAGCTTTAAATGGGTATCTTGAAGATCTGCTTCAAAGTTGCTCATCATATGCGGATTAGAGAAAGCGCATATGGCCGACACCAGTACCATTTGTGGAAAAGCTCTACGGAGATGCAAATAGCATCACACTGACTACTGCTTTCTTTAGAAAACATTCAAGTAGACGTCTGAGTGTGTACGAAGAAACAGAAGAAGAATGGGTATCCGACTCTGCTCTTGAGTTAAGGAAGACAAAAGCGGCAAGGAAGTTAACTGGTCAACCCACCTCATAAACCTGAACCTAGTATAAAGAAGTCTTGAACGCTTCTTTCCCCTACGGCAGTAACTGCTATGAGACTTCATTTACTTGTTACGGAAGAAGTTTGCGTCGTTAAAGCACATGGTCTTACAGTGGTTGTTTATGTTGCAACTTGTTTTGCTTGTTACCCCCCCCCCCCCCTCCCGAGCAGAACTTCACATTACTCGCCTATACGACATGCCTGATGGAGCAGTGGTCTGTTCTTCCTTCATCTCTCCTGAGCCCCTGGGAACTATACGAGGCACCATTGACGTATTTATCGTTTACGTCTTAAAAAACATATATATCTATATAATAATAAATAATAATAAATTCTTTAAGCGCCAAACACGGCGCATAAGGCAGAAACCAGTGCTCTCCATATAACCTGAACTATATTATCTAGTTCAATACTTTAGAACCACTGGTTCAAAGGAAAAGCTATTTAGACCAGGTGTTATCAACCTTTTTGCTCTCACACCTCCCCTGAGAGTGAGCTTAATGGTCCACATCTCCCGTCCGTCTCAATTTTAATCAATAAACCAGTCAAAACATAATTACGATGTTACTACGTGGATTTTTATTTCTATGCGATTCCTCACTTACATTAAGAAAATTTAATGATGGCGATTCTAGCGCATCGTTCCGGCAAATTTGAAAGCGTAGCTTTACACATAGACACTTACTAAGTCGTTCCTCTTCTACTCTGGGGTGTAAAGTTTTGCCAGAGAGAGCGCGATACTATCCTATCGGCTGTCTTCTTCCTGGCCTGGTTCCAATCTAGTCCTCCGTCCTTCAGAGATTGTCCTCCCAGCGAATTCTGTCCTGTTGGATTCCTGGCTCTTAGTTTCCCATATTTGTCGTGGTAGCCGATCTTATTCATTTCTGCAGACATGGTCAAACCATCTTAGTTGGGACTGTTCTACTCGGGTCTGCAAGGGCCGGGGTTTTGAGGCCTTGTCGTATCGTCTGGTTGCGGACAATGTATCTTCTTGTTACTTCAACCACCTTCCTCAGATACCTCATTTCTGAGGTTTGGAGCTGGGTTTTTTTGTGGGTTATAGTCATTGCCCATGACTCGCATCCATAAGTCAAGACTGGAACATAGGTGGAGCGGTATACAGCCGTCTTCGTCTTCTTGCCAATTTATCTTTTGCTGATAAATCCTCGATTTATGGCCTGAAAAAGTCTGTCAGCTGCTGCTCTTCGGGTAGCCAACTCTTCTTTAATGCCTTCCTATACATAGACATGCGACGTGTAGGTCATCGAAAGATGACGCTGCATACATTTGACCTGGTACGTCATCGAAAGGTAGTGCTTAGCGGCCTTTCATCTTACATACAAATGTATACAAAGATAACTAGTTTCATTCTAAACCTTTGAATTGTATCCAGTGAGAAAGCAATTGCGATCAGTTTTCTTGGAGGCACCTCACACTTCCCCTGACTTCCCTTTCACCTTCCAGCGGCGGGGAGAACACCGTATAGCTTAACAACCCCCGACTTAGAAACAGTTCAAAGAGACAGTCGTTAACTATGGTAAATGATGCAAGTTCTGATAGTATGGTTTGATTCATAACTAATTTCTCTTCATCTGTATCTGAACTAGTTTGTTCTAATGATGCCGCAACTTTGGACGCCCATCTCCGGAATTAACAGCGTAACTAAAGGGTCGTACGTCCTATTGGCTAAGCAGTTAGAGCGCTGGTCTCTCAAGCGGCAAAGCAACCGGGTTCACCTGCTAGCCAGTGTTCCAGGTCCAATCTATCCAGCTGTATGTAAATGGGTACCTATTATTCTGAGTTATGGAAGGCAAAGACAGCAAGGAAGGGAACTAGTCATCCCACAAGCTGAACATAGAATCATGAAGTCTCTAAAGTCTCATTTTTCTACGGCAGTAGCTGCTATGAAACTTCGTTACTCACTTTCTTAGGGGTCCTCACTTTCCAAAAGTTTGAGAACAGTTGCCCTGTTTGAAAACTACACACTAAAGACATTCCTCTCTGCCTCCCTCACTGTCTCTTTCAAAGGACCTCTCGCGTTTGTTCTACATTTCTTATCACTTTTTCAAACAGCTTCGTATTATACAGACAGTGCTAACACGGATTGTCAGGTAATCAATAATGCATTGTCTGGTGCCAACGCCAGATATAACCCACGCAAGCACCATCTCGAACTGTCTGAATATGTATCGACAGCCAGCTATTGTTGGTCTGTAAGTATTTCTTCTGGTACTTAATTTTCAAGCACTGTACATGATCCAAGAGTGGTGTCCAGGCAACCAAAGGTTTAATGACAAGACAAAGGTGTAATGAATTACAATGAACGAAACAGAATAACAAAAACTAAAACATACGAAAGCAGATAGGAAACTCTACACAAAGGCACAACAACAGGAGGCGGTCTGCTCATCGTCGGACAAATGTTTCGACTATTTTATCTTCTTTACGCCCTAAGATGGGCAGACTCACTTGTGTCGTGACTCCTAAGTGTCAGTCTCTTGTCTTTCCCCGCCTGCACTGGGAATTGAACCTACTTCACCTTGCTGGCGATTTTCAAATTCACTCCTGGTTCTATCCATGCTGTCAGAAATCGTGAAAGTAATCGTTATGTTGTATATAAATTATAGTCCTGAATTCGACAGCCCGTTCCAGTTGCTCCACAGCCAACACAACGCCATCTCCGCAGTCTCACCGAGCCTTTTCAGTGTTCTTATTCTTGACTGTCCTCTCACACCCAATAGTTTCATACACTGAAGCCAGCCACTAGACCTCTTACACCTGTCTCTACTGCTATGACTTTTGCTGCGAACCCGTAATGTCTCAAGTCCGTGACCAGATCATTGGTTTGGTTTGAAGGACTTTCTTCATTGCACATGGACAACTCCCTCAGTGCTCTGATCTCCTTCCTCGGATAGCACAAGGAGGATCTCGGCACAGTGCACAAACTCCGTAGCGCCGGCGAAAATCCCAATGTGTATATATAGGAATCACACATTCTATAAATATTTTTGTGGTGGGTAAGTTTCTAATTTTTTAACTGAAGATTATGTTATACCATTTCAATCCTTCTTTTCTGTGTAAACATCCATTTATGAAAGGCGGGTACCTCTTGGTTATAGTTTTTGTTCTTGTCCATATTTCATAACCAAACAGTACGACTGCCTGGAGATTTTGAGCTACAGATTATAATTTCTGTGTTGGGCTTGATCTCTTTTGATTTTCATGTCATTTCCAGAGCAACATAAGTTCATCTTCCGTTTTTCATTCTAATTTTGATATCATGTAAGTTCCTCCAACTTTGTCTATACTGCTGCCAAGAAATATGTTTGAGTCCAGAACATGTAGATATGTTTCTTTAAGAGCAATCCGCTTCCATTTGCAACATTTATTATCATAATCTTTGTCTTTTCTTTGTGTATTATCCGACCAAATTGATGTGGCCTCTCAAGTAGAGGTGTACTCAAAGTTTTGGCACCCGGTGGCACCTCCTCCTATAAATAAACACACGTGCAAGTATATTTTTAACAATATTTACTTTCATAATACTTTCTCATGTACCCTTTTCCAGGCTGTCACCCCCCCCCCCCTCCCCCCAGTATGCCACTGCTCTTAATTATTCACAGTTTGCCTTGCGGCCAGTTACGGGAGATCATCGGCAACATCTAGATTGTACAGCTTTTTTGCCAGCGTCCACTGAATTCCATTTCTGTTGGCTGATGTCGTTTTCATAATCTAATTTATAACCAGTTAGAAGAGAAACAGTGACAAGAGGCACTTGTCACATTCCATTTCTTATCTCAAAGGGTCTTGTAAGCTTATATTTTCCTTATTAGGTTAACAAACGTATGGAGGACTCCACAATAGCGTATCCGTTTCCAAAATGATTATCTGTCTAAACTTTTGATGATTTTTTCATAGTTCACAAATCCAATGTAAAGTGGTTAGTTCAGTTCCAAGTTCTATTCTACTATTATGTGCAGCGTTAACTGAAACGCACAGGGTCTGTTTAAAAAAAAAAAGAAAACATGCTTGCTCTTCTCTTACTTGTCTGTCTATAGCCCTTTTTAAATCTCTCATAGTGGATCCTATTTAATATTTCTCCTAGCACTGATAGTAACAGTATTCCTATGTTGCAGCTTTCCCTTCAATGGCAACTTGACCATATATCATGCCTTCCAGACTACGTAATGACGCGCGATGACGTTGTTAATAGATGGGCTCTTATGTTCATATCTGTCTTCTCTCGCCTCCAAATTTATGTCTTCAGGTAAAAGCACGTTCGGAATAAATCAAAATCTCTTCCCGTCATTGGCGCACCCAAGTGTAAAGCCAAACAAAATTATACGTTCCGCGAAGCACATAGATTTTTGACATAGCAAGCTCATTTATTTATAAGCAGTTTCGGTATTTCCTTCTTATGGTACGCACTTTCTCAACAACAAAAAAAACAACCATACACGGGCTTAGATCATCTATCATTGCGTGTCCACCGGACATCCTTTTGTGACATCCATATTAGTCTCGGCAGAATGTTAGTTCGCAGCGTTAGTTTCGAATATTTTTTACCCAACTGCATATCGTTGCGGTCGCTCTGACTCTAGGGCACTAGCTCTGACAGGCTGGGAAGACGGAAATCCGCCCACTTACTGTTAGTTTCGAATAAGCTTACCCGCTGGCTAATGCACACATCTCTCTGGCTTATGTTTTTTAAACTTCTGTTCTGATATTGGAGTCGCCGTTCAGGCGAAATCAAAAGCTGTATTGAGCATGTGCTTCAGTTTCGTATCCTTCCAGCTGGAGTTGGCGATCACGTCTCTCCACAACTTCCCGTTCCCGGTACTGTTTATCAATTATGTTGCTGACTTCTTTTCACGCCTCCTCATTGTCATTCTCTACATACTCTTCCTTCAACATTTCCACTTGTGACAATATATTCCGGCTTTCCTCGTCTCATAATATACTCACAGATGTAAACTGCTTCATTCTAAGTAATAAGCTTTAAATAAATATTAGACAAACATAAAGGTATGTTTTCAGGCATTCGCAAGAAATAAAGAAGTAGAAAACTAGACAACAGGAAAACAACAGACGTGAGTGGCTTACCCAGGACTCGAACCCAGAACCTTCCGTGCGACAACCCCGCCTAGCTATGCAAGCGAATCACACTATCCTACCTGCCATCACCAAAAAATGATGCTTCGATGATGGGTCATTAGTGCGACCCGCAACACACAACACCGGAAATTTACCATGGGCAGTCCAGCCTATTAATGACGCAATCACTTCTGTTGTTCCCCTATTATACAGTGTAGGTCAGACTTACACAAGACAAAGACCTTAACATTGTGTCTATAGCACGTTTCACTAGCTTTGCCCAACTTCAAAATGCTATATCTCAGCGAATATATAACGCATATAAGTGAAATTTTGTGTGTGAATTTGAAATGGTACAGACCCTATGAACTAAATTTTTCATTAAAATGCGGCCATTGGTTTCAATTTTCGTTTCTTTGCGATATAATATAAAATCCTACTTGCCAACACCCATCACACATATTGAAATGTCTACAGTAAATTATACGACCTCATTTGCACATTTTTGATTTATCAAGCAATTGGCATGATTTTTGAGTGAAATTGCGTGAAATCGCACTTCTTGAACATAAAACAGTTTATATCCGGTGCAACGCACACATTGTCAATCAGAGGTGTGTCTACAAAAATTATTGTGTGGTTAAGAAGGAAAAATGAGTCTGCGAGTACATTTTATGACATTACAGCAAATCACAAATAGGATTTTTAAGTATTTCTGCAATGAAGCTACTCGAGGAAAACTATATCATTCTATTTCAAACCCACAAAAGAGGACTATTCACGCCTTGGGGATAAGCAAACGATCATTGCACCGCTGGATAGCGACATCTGAAATGTCTAATTCCAGTGTTTTACACACGAAAATTAGGCCAAGAGTGGTGGATAATTTTGACAGAGAATTGATCCGCAGAGAAATTTGCAATATGTTTCACAATAATGAGGCAGTGACTTTAAGGAAATTGAAAATTTGATTAAGAAAGAATAATGACATTGATATTTCCAAATCTACGCTATGGAGGACTATTAGGAGTTTGGGATTCACTTTTAGAAAATATGTTGGTGGTAGAAACCTTATTTGTGAGAAGCCACATTTAGTTGCAATGAGAAGCAAATATTTACGCGAGGTCAGAGAAATGAGAAGAGATTGTTATGATTTTGTGTATTTAGATGAAACTTGGATCAATGCGCACCACAGTAATGAACGAGAATGGCAATCATCTGATGGAACAACTAAGAGACTAGTACCAAGCAGCAAAGGACAGCGCCTAATAATTGCACATCCAGGAAGCAGCCATCATGGGCTTCTAAATAATACTGAACTCATATTTGTTTCAAAATCCACAGGTAATAGGGATTACCATGCAGAGATGAATGGCAAGATATTTCAAGATTGGATTGTGAATCATGTACTTCCTTCCTTGGATAGACCGTGGTGTTTGATAATGGACAATGCCTCATATCACAACGTTGTGGCACCAGAAGATAAAGTTTCTAATTCACCAAGTATTAAAGATGTAATAAAGATTTGGCTGACCATAAACAACATTCCATTCAACGAAATGTCCATGAACCTGAATTACTTGGAATTGTAAAAAAAGACACAGCATACAGAGATATTTCACATAGACAAGGCAGTGCATGAACATGGTCACAGATGTTTAAGATTACCTCCTTACCATTCTCACTTAAACCCAATAGAATTAGTATGGGCTAAAATTAAAGAACAGGTAGCAACAGAAAATAGAACGTTCAAATTAAAAGATGTTGAAATACTTATAAAAGCCGCCATCTCCAATATAGCCAGGGATTATTGGAAGAAAAGTGAGAACCATGTGTTACAAGAGGAAGAGGAATATTGGAAGAATGATGGTTTGTCCTTCATTCAGCCGAGATTGATTTTCAATTTCTCAGAGACATCTGATTATGATTCGGATGAAGTTTAATTTCTTTAAAGATGACCTTACCGTTATTTACAAGCACATTAGAGGAGCAACGTTCCATTATGATATTTATGAACCGCAAAGAGATGATACCCATTGAAATAATTAGATCAAGTAAGGTCCAGTATGGTAGCGCATTAAATGTCAATGACAAACAATGTCACGAGTATCTCGCATGCAGATCATTTAAGAAATCATCTTCAACACGTATTCAATTGCAAACGTGATGGCCACATTATTGTAATAGTAGACACGCCTATGCCTAATCAATTCACAGAATCTGTGCATGAAGTGGTAAAATTTCTTTTCTCGATACACAATAATTAGTATGCCGACAAAGATCAAAGGATTTCATCCGTTTATGGGAACTGGACAAGATGCACAGATATAAAGTATATATTTGTTGGGTCTAACCCAATATAACATCGTATGCAAAAAATGGCATTAATACGTTAGACGGTTAATCAGATAATTACATTTGTTTGAGGGCAAAGCTAGTGAAACGTGCTATAGTAAATGATCTATTGCGATCCATGGTACAGTAGCTGTTGTTGTTTAACTAGGGCAGCTGAGCTTCTTGCTCGTTTGCATTCGTTACCAAGTTAAGATTCCTTGGTATTATCTACACTGCAGATCTAGGCTTTTCCTGTGGCTTATTTCCGATTCTGAAACGTGCTGAGTTGGTCATGAGCTCCAGTTTCTCTAGCTTGGAAGGACCGTCACATCTGGTTCCAAGCTAGGAGTAAGAAGCGCGTGGCATACTGTGCATTCCCTGCCATCCAAGGGGGCTCTCCAACTATGCAGAACTAAAATACTGTGCTCTGGTTCTGGGCTCTCCCAAGGAATTGTCACACCCTGCACAGAACCACTTCTCAGTTCCCCCTGCCTATCACTGAATCCATAGTGAGATCCTTCTGCATGCAGTCAACCAGGTCAATGGGACCCAAAGATGCAGCAATAGAGAATGCAGTCAACGACCCATAGCTTGACTGCATGCATCAGGGTCAGCGAACTAGAGCTGACCAAGATCCTACTCCACCTCCATGTGGTGGTCCTGGAAACAGGCTGCATCACTGCAGTCTGGCTGAGAGAGTAGGGATCGCAGAGGGAAGGCAAACCCGGTCCCAAAAAATGCTGTGCTGAAGTCGGATGTGTCGACCGAAAGGTGCAGATATCACAGCTCCGGCATAAACAGACACAACGCAACCAACATCCTTTTCAGGACGAACAAGGAAGAAGAAGAACCAGGTCAATGCCAAAGAATCGTGTCTGGGGCTCAAGTGACTTCTCCAAGCTTAATGTACAATGCTGGGTTCTCAACAAGTTTCACCACAAGGGGAATCCCTGGAAGAGTGTGGATGATTTCAGGAGTCAATTAGTGTGTAATTAGCCTCACAGATGGAGGTTCACTTCCACATATGTATATTGTAGCATTGTGCATAGCTGGTGGTCACATAAGGATGACTCCAGATAAGCCTCCATGCATGTATTGTAGCTGTACAACTACATATCTGTGGCCTCCATAGATTTCACTGATAGGCTATTATGTTTCAGCACCACCATATCTTACATTTTGTCTAACTAATAAAAGCTTTTATTGATCTTTATGTAATCTCTTTGCAGAAGACAAAAAATGTAATGTATTGAATTTATGCGGACAAAATCATATTATACAAACTCAAATTACGCAAACTCAAATTACGCGTACCTCAGGAACGTAACCTTCGCGTAAATCGGGATCGCATTTCACTCTGCAGGGGTGTACTTAAAATATTTGGTCCACAGGGCATATCCTTACTTTTTCGCCCCTCATAAAGCGCACAGAAAAACATATTATGCTTGCAAGTGGATTTTTAAACATTATAGTATTGCTAAATTAGTGTCCGATGATACTCTTGCTCTTGTCATCAATTCCACTTTAGTGATCTTATTCATTTCAAGATGTCGGCTCTACACAAGCACTCATTTATGAAAGTCTACAACTTATTCGTTGTTGTTGTCCATGTTTCAGAGCCATATAATGGGACTGACTTTAGACACTTGAATTGAAGATTCTTATTTTTATTTTGGACTTGTTTTTTTTTCATATTTAACTTCCATATATTTCCCAATGCAACGAAAGCTCCTCTTGCATTTTCCATTCTTATTTTGATATCATTGTTTGTTCCTCCGTGTCTATATTGCTGCCAAGGAAGATGTATGATTCTCATTCATTACCTTTGAGCTCCCACAGCAGTGTATGCTATCCACGAACACATGCCAAGTCCTTCTGTCACGTGTCATCAGCTTAAAGTCTTTCCATCATATTCATTTCTGTCTACAGTTCTCTTCTCCATCATATTCATTTCTGTCTCCAGTTCTCTTCTCCATCATATTCATTTCTGTCTCCAGTTCTCTTCTCCATCATATTCATTTCTGTCTCCAGCTCTCTTCTTCATCATATTCATTTCTGTCTACAGTTCTCTTCTCCATCATATTCATTTCTGTCTCCAGTTCTCTTCTCCATCATATTCATTTCTGTCTACAGTTCTCTTCTCCATCATATTCATTTCTGTCTCCAGCTCTCTTCTCCATGTGTTTTTAGGCCTACCTGCTTTTCTTATGCATTATTCTAAAGGTAAACTCCCACAGCAGATTAGCAGACACTGCCTTAGGTTAGAGAAATGTAGAGACTTCACTATACTAGATCTAGCTTCGAGAGAGGATAACCAGTTCCCTTTCTCTCACCTTTGCTTTCCCCAACTCAAGAGCAGAGTCAGGTAACCCTATTTACAGCTGGGTAGAACGAAGGATAACGCCACTTGTTTCAAATCAGGTACCTCTGTCGCGGAGAGGCCAGCACTCTAACACCTCTGTGAGTTGGACACTCAAGCATGATTTTACACAGTAAAATATTGGAAACAATATGCCAAAGATAGTTCTCACTTTTTTAACTTTTATTGTAAACTCTGCATGACAGAAAGCCTGACTTAGAGAAAAAAAAATATAACTTGCAAGCAAAAACGAAAATTTTTTTTTAAAAATCATTAACTATATAAATAAACATTTTTGTTTGTTGCTCATCAGCATATAGCCAGGGTGGCCTTCTCTCGGCTCTAGAGATACCACATGTATGATGTGGCTTTCATAACATGCACAAAATTATATAAAAATTGTGCTGCATAATTATTATTTTATCGCAGAGATGCTATAAAAAACATTACTAGGAAGGTGAGATGCCAGTGACATTCATTTTTAAGAGAATGTTTTCAAAATATTTAGACAAAAAATCATATATAAAAATTTTTTAAGCTAATAAATATATGGATGGCTCTTTCCAAAATTTCTGTTAGTATTGCGGTTCTAAAAGGTCACCTAGTTGGCCACCACTGGCACATAAGTTTCAAATCAAATATGCTTGTAAACTTTTTTGGCTAAGTTAGATTTACCATGACTTTTTAAGTATACAAAATATTAACGATTAAATATGATTAAAATGATAAAAAGCTAAACAATGAACACGGTTCACAAAAAGCTGGTTAAAAACAGAACGTGGTTTTTAAAAAAATAGTACTGCTGTCAAAAGACACAGCCATAACATTATTTAAAAAGCTAATCTCGTTGGTTATAATCAAAAGTTGCTACTTTAAGCTTTTACAAATGAGCAAACAGTTAATACAAGTGTTTACAGTAAAAGCGGTGTGTCTATTATTGAAATTAATCAAGCACATTAACAGTAATTTCAACAGAAAATGGTTCCACGGTTTTTTGTGTTGTTTTGCTGTAAGTCTAATTAAAAGGGAATGCTTTTTAGGTAGAATAGTAGACAGACTGCAATTACGTTGGCAGACTGCAATTACATTGGTAAGCTGCCTATCAATGCGTCACCTATCAATGCCGATTGCAATTACTAAAAAAAAAACATACGACTTGTGGCTAACCTTAACCATAAGGTTAAACTGTGTTTCCAGGTTTTTCTGACACGGAGGTCACACAGTGGTTATTCTTTTTCTGAGAAGTCCAAGTTAGAGCAGAAAACAGGAGAGAAAAAAAAATCACATCTTGTGAGATGTGATATACGTAAGAAAAGCCAATAATGTTACCAGAAGAGACACAATGAGAAATGATGAGATCAGAAACATTGTAGGAACTACACACTGCATCAAGTACATAGAGAGACAGAAAATAAAGTGGTTTGACAATTTCATGAGAATGGAGCCTGATCAATTAACATTATATGCCTAGAACAGTTGAAGATCTGGTTTCAGGGAAGACCACAAGACAGATGGAGGGACAACATTACAAAAAATGTCTAAAAAGTACAATGGCTCACCACAATTAATGTGACTCACTTGTTTCAAGAACGCACACTTCAGCTCCCTACTATGCTTGATGCCAACAGTGGACTGAACAAGTTAGTAAGACCGTACGTTATATAAAAACAAAATATCAGCTTACCGCCCCGAGCTCTGAAAATTCATATAAATCCATCTCTGATGTGGCTCCATGCAACCAGATTCATATTACTCTTACGCTCTCGACATTCATAACAATCTGTAATTAAACCCTCGTTGATATTTTTAATCACTCTAAGCGACACAATCGATGTATCAATTGTCATTTGGGAGACATCACCAAAAATTGCCAAGTCTGTCTACTATTCTATGATTCAGCCACTTGTTATAACAGACTGATAGGTAGTCTCATTTCACAAAATTTCTTCAGCAACACAAATCTTTCGTTCAGACCCTTACATTTCTAAGTTGTAAAATGTATATTCTCTTTTTTTTTTGTGCATAATTATTTTTTGAGTATTTAAAAAGTATAATTCTAAAAAGATATTAAGAGATAAATAAAGCTCGTTTAATTAAAAAAAAATTAACCATCGATCTAAGTAACCATCGATCTATAATGTGTGTGAAAACATGGATAGTGTAATGACAAACTTAAAAATCTGAACTGATTTAAAAGACGAAAAAATTAACCTTTATAACCCATGAAACATGAATATAAAGAACGCATGTTGCCCATGTGGCTATTGATATTTCAGCCGTGTCGCTTTGATTGATTAAAAAAAAAAAAACGTAGCCTTTTTCATTTACATTAACCCTGTTTTGAGCTTCTTAAACGATAAGAAAATCCAGTAAAAAATTAAAACCTAAGAAAAAAACTCTTAACTTACCGACCAGCAACTCTGTAGATCCATTTAAAGCCATCTTTGATGTGCTCACATTCAATCAGAGTCAATCTTCTCTCACACTCTGGACATCCAAAATGATGCATAATAAAACCCTCCCTGATATTTTAATCACTCTAAGCGACATGACCAGCTTATCGGTAGCCGTCTTGATATCCACTTGCCAACATGGTGGTGCATGTCTATTATTCTATGATTCAACCATAAAGAGTGTTGTTGTTGTTTTTTTTTTAACTAAAGATAGAAGTATAAATACAGAGATTGAATATTAATTGTTTCAAGTTGTCCCTGCAATAGAGTTTCCAAGGCAGCGTAAGAACAGAATTTGTAGACTATCACAGACATGAAGATGCAGACGGGTTAATAAATACATCTGCAAAAGTTTCAAAAGTCTTTAGTGTTAAAAATTTTTTTTTTCCAAAATTAATTTAAACGCCACAGCAAAATGATGTGTGACAAGTCATATTTAAAATCAGGAAAAAAAATTTAAAAAAAGAAAGGTGAATGTACTTACCAGACATCAAGTTTTGTCCTTTACAAGCCAAAACCCTTGTATTTATTTAGAAGATGCAACTTTAGCGATTAGCAACAATCAATATTTTAAAATGTGAGAATACCATACAAGATAAAGCAGTCCTTGTGTAATGTATCATCCATACATCGGTTGCTAAATGATTCCTTGTTTGGACGCACTTTAGCAGGTAAGAAAAATAAAACCATTAACATATTTCAGAAATCTTTGATCCCAACCATAAAAAAAAATTATCACAACGGGTAGTCGAGCATGTAGTCCGGGTTTTAAAAAAATCACTTAAAAATCACAACCTTAATGGGGAAAAAAATAATCACAGATGTGGTGAAGTTTCTTGTCCTGTTTAAAAATTCCTGATTATGTTTTTATAAAACTTTAAATTTAAACGGGACAATTTTATAGTATTTTGCCTGTTCTCTGAAGGGCGGGTGTTTAAAAAAAAGAAAGAAGGTAATTCGTCTTAATAGGACAATACATAAGAACACTGCCTGCCATTGCAGCCATAAGGCTTTGTTCAGGGAAAGGAAAGAAAGCAAGTGGGGTAATTTCCTATCTTTCGTACCTTTTTGCTCCGCAGTGAATATGTATAGTCAAGTGTTGTTTCGTAGCGCTTAGGGTTAGGATTAGGGTTAGGGTTTGTGTTAGGGTTAGTGTTAACCATAATACTAACCCTAATTCTAACCCTAAGCGCTACGAAACAACACCTAACTACATATATTCACTGCGGAGCAAAAAGGTACGAAAGATAGGAAATTACTGCAAGTGGTAAGTGAGAAACATGATAAAATGAATACAACATGTGAATGTCACTACCACTCGTCAGGGATCAAGCAAAGATTCGGCCTTGTGGTTGCAACCGAGGCAATATTCTTGGTCTTTTGTCCAAGTAAGATGCATTATTCCTTTATTTTTTTTAAAACCCACCCTACTTACTGCAGTCCTCGTCAAGTTATGACCTTTTCACAGAAACATTTTATTTTTGTTAAACTATCCAGATCTGAATGTCACAATGCTGTATTAATGATATAGAACAAAATAATGTGACCGTAACCGAGTGTGAATATAACAGGATGCGAAGAATATGCCCAAGCAGCGCATAAATAAACATAGATGCAGAAAAAAGTATAAACAGTAATCCATAAGAGCCGAGCACACCAGCACCCATATAGAATATAGAAAAAAATTGTGTAACTACTAGAAAAAGTTTAGTTAATTAACATCATGGATATCTAAACTTAACTGTACCCACTAATATCTGCCGTGACACTTTTGGTACGTCTATGTTAACATTATATTGTTAGGATAGATGCTTAAAGAAAAAAAGTCCTATCAAACAATTCTTTGGAAAAACCAGAACAGCTACAGTAAAACTACAAGTGACTCTTAAGATACAGAAATAATCTACGGAACTTGGTGCAGTGACATTCCACGGACATAAATAGTGATCGTTGGACTCATACAGAATGCGTATTTGTATGTACTCCATGCGTAATAAATTAGCTGAAAGTTTGAGTAGAGGAAACACTTTTAGAATTGACTGAAACTATATGTTTGAGAAACTATGGAGCGCCGGAGGCTCTAGGCATGATTGCCGTGCAATACTAACTGGATTGCTGGATGACGTCCTTCAGAGAGGATGCACCCTTTCCTTGTGTACCAATAGCCTGCTCCACAAGTGACCTCAGACCGACTCTGAAAACAGAAAAACGATGCAGAAAAAGTTACAGATCAGTAATACACAAGGTGACGCCAACAATTAAATAGCCCCAAAACAAAAACAGTTCAACTGGCTGAGTGGTTAGAAAACTTGCCTCTTGTGGCAAAATTACCACGTCTTTCAGTTCAAAACCTGGTAGAGCTACACCCCAGTCTACCCAGCTATAAATTGGGTAACTGACTTGCTCTTCAGTTAGGGAAGTGCACAGACAAGCAGGAAGCCTGCATCGAACATTTATGTGATCTTACAGCTGTGGTTTATGTAGCAATATGTTGTACAGGATGAGGGTGCCAGCTACAAGCACAACCTCATATTAGTCGACTCTTATGACACGCCCTGAGGTAGCAGTAGTCATGTCCTTTATGTGTCTCCTTAAGAGACCCCCCCACAAGAACTACAAGGTCACATTATTCCAGACTAAACAGCTGACAGCTAAAGCCAGTAGACATGAATATAAGGAAAACATAGAGTGACTCATAAAGACACTCATTCATTCACTCATTACCCGTAACTCAGCAAGGAGCACAGGCTCATTCATTCACTCATTACCCGTAACTCAGCAAGGAGCACAGGCTCATTCATTCACTCATTACCTGTAACTCAGCAAGGAGCACAGGCTCATTCATTCACTCATTACCCGTAACTCAGCAAGGAGCACAGGCTCATTCATTCACTCATTACCCGTAACTCAGCAAGGAGCACAGGCTCATTCATTCACTCATTACCTGTAACTCAGCAAGGAGGACAGGCTCATTCATTCACTCATTACCTGTAACTCAGCAAGGAGCACAGGCTCATTCATTCACTCATTACAGTAACTCAGCAAGGAGCACAGGCTCATTCATTCACTCATTACCCGTAACTCAGCAAGGAGCACAGGCTCATTCATTCACTCATTACCCGTAACTCAGCAAGGAGCACAGGCCTTTAACAAACTTATGCCATGTTTTCCTGTCCCACGCCATCTGCTCAAGATCCCCCCCCCCCCATGTCCGTCTCTAGCTCCCCTCTCCACATGCTCCCCAGTCCCCCTCCACCTCTCCCACCCTGTCGACCCCCAGAGCAAGGACCGCCTGACAATGCTATCAACACCTTCTCTCAATGTGTGTGTGTGCTATTCATCTACCGCATCCTCCTCTCATCTCCCGCTCCACCTGCGCCATCAGTTCCTCCTAAGCAATCCTGCCACATCACTTCAATTCCTCTGCTCCATGCAAGCATCCACCCATGCGGCTCTAAGTAAACATAGAAAAAAGTACAACTACAAAACTGACCTGGACTCTTCACCTTCCAGAAGCTTCTTGTAGCATGCGATCTCCAGCTCCAGCGACATCTTGATATCCGTCAAAGTGCGCAGCTGCTGTATCATGCCATCCAGCTCGTGCTCCAATTCAGTGATATCATGATTGTACTTGATCTTGAATTCCTCCAGCTCCCTCTCACTCTCAGACAACCGGCGAGCCAGTTCTTCACGTTCAGCCTGCAGGGCTGCACACTGGAACAAAGGAGGAAATGAGACTGCATGTTAGTGGCCAGGTTTTCAGGAGATGATAGTTAAGAAAAATTGGTACTGAAGTCAGTTTTCCAAATCAACAAGAGAATAGAAACATGGGACATTTCGGGGATACCTTTCATTATAAGCCACAGTCACAAACAGAGAAACAAAAATGAAAAATATAGATAGGTTATAGAAAATAACATAAAAAACAAATCAAACATGAAAAAAAATAGTAACTTCCTGCCATATAAGACACCCATTAATAAACTAGATATTTTTGAAAAAAAATAATGATACGTTACGGGAAATTTTTTATTTTATTGAACATATCTTCTTTCTCTTTGATCCTTAGCCGCTGACTGTCAAAGCAGTCAGTGGCCATCACGCATGGTAGAGTCCTGAAGGGCAGCAACAAACTGCTTCCACTTTGTTTGGTCGGCGGCCATCCTTCATACAGTGCCTCAGCTCTGGTTCATTCTTTGCATCGCAGCCTCCACAGTTCTCTGTCAAGTTGTTTTTGGTCGGCCTTTCTTTCGCTTTCCTTCGGGGGTCCATAGCATAGCTGTTCTTGTGATGGCATCAGGGTCTCTTCTGAGGACATGGCCAACCCAACTCCAGCGTCTGCCAGCTATGATGATGTGCACGTCCTCTTGGTTACTCTGAGTAAGTAGTTCTTGGTTAGTGATAGTATTCGGCCAAAAGATTCGGAGAATTTTCCTTAGGCAGATTGTGTGGAAGGAGGACAGTTTCGACATTTCCTTCTCTGTTACTCTCTAGCATTCTGCACCATAGAGAAGTTCAGAAAGTACACAGCTCTCATATAATCTTAATTTGGTATTGAACAAATAATACTGCTTTTATCCTTTTTAAACAAAAGCACATATCATAAAACTTTGAATTCTTTTTTAAAGAAAAGCACATATCATAAAACTTTGAATTCTTTTTTAAACAAAAGCACATATCATAAAACTTTGAATTCTTTTTTAAACAAAAGCACATATCATAAAACTTTGAATTCTTTTTTAAATAAAATAATCAAAATATCTGAAAGTCTAAACAAAAAGATGACAACAACCTTGTAAGACACAGGGTTACGATTTTTTTCATAAAGACTTCTGGGAGTAACAGTTTGTCTTATATGGCAGGAAATATGGTAATTAACAAACAATAACACTAAACATTGGGTGTCGGAGTGGCTAAGAGGTATGACGTTCGCCTCAAATTCTAGAAGTACCGGGTTCAATTCCCAATAGAGAGAATATAATTAATGGAAAATTCAGAACCAGTGGTCCTTATGATGTCATACTCCCCCCTGGTCTCCTGGGTAGTGAGATCGGATGCCTCGCCTTCTCAGATAAAGGTGAAAAAATAGGATATCCCATGTGAAAGTTGCGCACGGTAAAAATCCCATGGCAGTTGGACATCATGAAGAGTAGGCCATAAGGCCGCTGCCCTGGCAAAATTTAAAAATTAGAAACCTACCAACCATAAAAATATTGATAGAATGTGTGATTTCTATATAAACATATTAGGATTCTCGCCGGCGCTACGGAGTTTGTGCACTGTGCTGAGATCCTCCTTGAGTGATCTAAGGGAGGAGATCAGAGCACTGATGGAGTTGTCCATGTGCATTGAAGATAGTCCTTAAAACCAAACACCAAACAAAAAATGAATATAAACACAAGGAACTAGATACAATAATGCAGGAAAGGGCATTAAAAGAAATAAATGCATGAAAAGAAAGGCCTGTGGTAAAAGTTATGGCGTGCGATGAACCAGTGTCACCTCAACAGATGATGACCATAAACCATAACTTTTCACATAGTGGGGCTTACAAGATAACAACTTCCAGCATAAGAATGGAGGTACAGGCAGCTACTGCAGCCTTAAGGTGGCTAACTGAAACGTCATTAATAAAGGCAGTCATTGTGCCCAGACTCTCAGTCTATGCTTCGAAAGGTTCAAAATGGTTGGCTACGCATGAATGGAAAACACTCATAGAAGCATTGAATCTGCAGGAGCTAGTGTGGATCTTATGTACTGGTCATGCAGGGGTACGCGTTAATGAGAGAGTTGACAGACTAGCATCAAGAGCACCAACAGTGGGGACACTGGATATGGATAAGGGATGAGAGAGCTGACAGACTAGCATCAAGAGCATCAATAATGGGGACACTGGATATGGATAAGGGATGAGAGAGCTGACAGACTAGCATCAAGAGCATCAATAATGGGGACACTGGATATGGATAAGGGATGAGAGAGTTGACAGACTAGCATCAAGAGCACCAACAGTGGGGACACTGGATATGGATAAGGGATGAGAGAGCTGACAGACTAGCATCAAGAGCACCAACAGTGGGGACACTGGATATGGATAAGGGATGAGAGAGCTGACAGACTAGCATCAAGAGCACCAACAGTGGGGACACTGGATATGGATAAGGGATGAGAGAGCTGACAGACTAGCATCAAGAGCATCAATAATGGGGACACTGGATATGGATAAGGGATGAGAGAGCTGACAGACTAGCATCAAGAGCACCAACAGTGGGGACACTGGATATGGATAAGGGATGAGAGAGCTGACAGACTAGCATCAAGAGCACCAACAGTGGGGACACTGGATATGGATAAGGGAGAGATACTGAGAACAATTAAAGATCGCCTGTTAGAGAATGACACTGGATTTTGAAGCCACACATACATTATAATGTGAAGGGACTATGAAGCTACATAACCCTCATAAAGGATGGAGAGAAAGTGCATGGATTAAATTATTAAGCCACATACACCTAATAAAGAATAGAGAGAAAATTCATTGATTATGAAGCTACACATACATTATAATGTGAAGGGATTATGAAGCTACAGATCCCTGACAAAGGATGTACAGAAAGAGTAATGATTATGAAGCCACACATCTATAATAAAGGACAGAAAGAAATGCAGAGATTAGATTATAAAGCCACACATCTATAATAAAGGACAGAGAGAAATGCAGATATTAGATTATAAAGCCACACATCTATAATAAAGGACAGAAAGAAATGCAGAGATTAGATTATAAAGCCACACAATCTATAATAAAGGACGGGAGCCGCGCTGGTGTAATGGCTTCGGCGTTGTACTGGCGACCAGGTGTTCATGGTTCAAACCCGGGCGTCGGCGTTTGAAGAAATGTGTACGGCCGGAAATTTGACTGAATAGCCTGAACGGCTCCTGTGATAAACCCTCTGTGGATGGGAAGGAGCGAAGCTCCTGACCGGGTTATAAGGAAAGTCCTCGGGTTCCCCAGCCTCGCAATGACATGTCATTGGGCCGAAGGGCTGAAAGCCTAAGTGCTGCTGGTTAAGAAAAAAAAAAAAAAAAATAATAAAGGACAGAAAGAAATGCAGATATTAGATTATAAAGCCACACATCTATAATAAAGGACAGAAAGAAATGCAGAGATTAGATTATAAAGCCCCACATCTATAATAAAGGACAGAAAGAAATGCAGAGATTAGATTATAAAGCCACACATATATAATAAAGGACAGAAAGAAATGCAGAGATTAGATTATAAAGCCACACATCTATAATAAAGGACAGAAAGAAATGCAGAGATTAGATTATAAAGCCACACATCTATAATAAAGGACAGAAAGAAATGCAGAGATTAGATTATAAAGCCACACAATCTATAATTAAGGACAGAAAGAAATGCAGAGATTAGATTATAAAGCCACACATCTATAATAAAGGACAGAGAGAAATGCAGATATTAGATTATAAAGCCACATATCCCTGATAAAGAATGGAGAAAAACCTAAACATGACTCACTCTGGAAGATAGCTCAGCAAAAGAGGCATTCTTGTCCTGGAGCTGACCCCTCAGCTTCTTGACCTCCTCCTGCGAGTGCTGTAGCTGCATGCCATCCTTGACATTGCCAGAATGCAGGGTGGTAATCTGGAAAGGGGAGGTAAATTCAAACCAAAACTCAGTATCAAATCAGTGCCAATTATACAAACTTCACAAAATGCAGTTTTAGCTCTAAATATAATTTCTGTTTTATGTGATTAAACTGGTGTCTTCTTCTTGGAACCTTAGACCTTGACTGACAAAAAAGGTTATGGTGATACAAACTATATACAAATGGTTTAAGTTTCACACATACATTCTCTTTTAAGTAACGTATCATGATCTGACTGCGAAAATAACATTTGCATATTTCTGTTCAGATTCTGACCTGGGCTGAGTATTTGGCCTCACAGTCTTGCTGGATGATGTCAAGCTTCTCATCGTAAGCTAATTGGATGTCACGGACACACTTAGCCAGCTCTGATTTCCAGAAGTCAGCGTAGTTCATTCCCTTGATCTGGATTGGTTCTGGTTTCAGCAGCTCCAACTATGAGGACAATTCAAGAGGAATAATACAGTACAGTACATACAGCATATACAATCACACAAAATAAAAAGTGTCCTGAAATAACCAACAGTTCCATGTAATGGTAAATGGTTGAAAGGGCGTGTTACAAAGAAAAGTAGCAACACAAACTAAATAAGGGAGCAAGGAGAAGGAAAGAATGTGTGAAAAGAGTTGCTGGCTGACTTGGTGATTAACTGACTGAAGGACTGAATTGACTTATTGATTAACTGACTTGTTGATTAATTGATTACAGGCGGAGGCACACTTAAAGCCCTTGACATCCCAGGTCAATCCTTCCTTTGGCACACCCCATAAATAAATACACAGCAAAATTTGTTTGCAATAAGATTTTTAAACAATAAAGTACTGTCAAAAGTTGAGAGTGATAGCACTCCTCCACCTCCCGGCTGTCACTCAGGGCAGATGACCCTCCCTCGCATTCCCCTTAGTACACCACTGACTGAAAGTAAATGGTTTTATAACAAATTAATAAAATAAGTGACTGAATTCTTCATAACCAGCCTACAGGTGGCACTCAAGTTTTGTTTCAAGCTATTCATGTTCTTTGATTCAAGATATAGGACAATAAAGACAGTAGACACTGTGATATGGAAACAGTCAACTACATTATATATATATATATATATATATATATATATATATATATATATATATATATATATATATATATATATATATATATATATATATATATATATATATATATACAGGTGGCACACACAAATAATAACTCAAATTGATTATCCTTCATATACCTCAAGAAAACCACTGATCATCATCACACAATGCAATACAGACCTAGCCACAACTCACCCTTACTCTCACATAGCAGAAAACCTGCATTAATTATATTATAGACCCGCGGAGGCAACCCAGGAGGTGTGGGAATCCACTTTAGAAACAATGAGCTGTCTAAAGATCTACCGCAATAAAGTCATGTTTATTTTCTGAGGAAAGTATCTAGAATACGTGCAGCCTATGCATAACTTTATATGCCTTATATGTGCCCCTTGTAGTTCTAGTTCACGTGGATCTCTGAAGAGACAAAGAAAGACTACTGCACCCTCAGTGGCATGAAAAAAAAATCAACAATATAATTTATGTGGCACACACACACACACAATAACTCAAATTCTTTATCCTTCGTATACCACAAGAAAATCTCAGATCATCATCACACAATCTGATACAGACCTAGCCACAATTCACCTCACTCAGGAGGTGTGGGATCCACTTTAGAAACAGTGACCTCTCTAAAAAAAATCTACCTTGATAAAATCATGACAAAATATTTTACCAAATGTTAACTTTACTTGAAGGAAAGATCTACACTCAGAAGAGAAAAATCAAGCACAGCCAGAATTACCCTTGACTGGAACCCACAGGGGAAAAGAAGAGCGGGGAAGCCAAAGAGAACTTGGAGAAGAATTGTTGAAGAGGAGGCTAGGGAAATTGGAATGACTTGAGCACAGCTAAAAAAGACAGCACAGAATAGAAATCGATGGAGAGCAACTGTTTCTGCCCTATGTTCCACGGGGAACGGAAAGGAATGATGATGATGATGAAGGAAAGATCATCTTCTATCTTATGCAGGTCACGAGTAAATTGAATTTGAGTCAGCTGCATTGCGGGTTTTTGTGGTGAAAGTGATTTTAAACATGAGGGCATCCGCACTTTTAATTTCTGGCATGCTAGTCCGAAAAGTACCTAGGTTAAACGTTCTCCTCCCCTCTCCCCCCAACCTTGAGACCTACCAAATGATACCCTGGTATCTTCTGGTAGATCACTTCAACCAATTGCTGCCCCTTGCCGCAGACAAACCAAGCAGCGACATATCTCCTCAGCTTACATACACTTACACCATCTGCCTATCTCCTTGACTGCTAGACTCATTCATCAAACCCAACTGACCTGATCAAGGAGATCCTTGTAGAACTCGGATTCTTCTATCTTGGTCTGAGCCAGACAATCAGCCTCAATGTGAGCAGCTGTTTCAGAGTCTAGGTCCTGTGGAATGATAAATGGATACTTCAGTGATGACCACAAAATTACTCCAGTATAATCATTTCACCAGGTATCATCGGTAAATCTCATCAATAAGACACCACTGTAGTATTTCTCAAAGTGTGGTCCAGCGATTCCCTCTGTGTTTGTATGTGAAAAAAATTGTTAAAGGGGTACACTGCACAATTTTTAAAAACATATCACTTTATCATACCATTTTCGTTAGCCATAGACAACAATGAATTAAACTTGTAAATACGAGAAAGGTGTACAGTAAAGATGCACACAGTTATTTATAAGTATGCATCTTGTTTTTTAATTATTATTTCTTTATTTGGTACATTGCACATCTTATATATACGCAAATGCACGCAATCATACACATACATACACACACGTCAATCATCATCATGTGACGTATTCTTTCCAGAACGTTGTCTCCATTACAGCTGCTCTGAACGCATCACGATTCTGGGCAAGTCGACCTGCATCAGCCAAAGACAAGTTCAGACTCTGATGTCCTGGGTCCACCGTGTCTAGGTAGACCCCTTCCCCTTTTTCCAGGGACCATGCCTTCCATCACTATTTTTTCCAGACTATTATGTCTTTTTATATGACCGAAAAATTTCAGCTTCCTTATTGCGATGGTATTTAGGAGCCAATGTTCCTGTACGTTTAGTGAGTGCAGTACTTCTCTGTTGGTCTTTTTTTCTGTCCAGGGTATTCTCAACATCCTTCTGTAGCATTTCATTTCAATAGCATTTATATTATATGCGCTAGTGTAGATAACACAGCAGTTTTACAACTATCCTCAAATTTTCTTCACCTAATGGGAACACTGGAAAGACAAACTTTCAAAAGCAGGTATTCCAAGTTTGGGAAACACTGCACAAGTGAAAAGGAAATATGGTCTCATAGCAGATACTGCCATTATGCAGTGAAGTGTTAGAGACTTCAATATGCTAAGGCACAGGTTTTTTTTTAGGTGGGGTGACCATTTCCATTTGACACTGCTTTTGTCTTCGAAAGAGCAGAGTCAGTTACCCATTTACAGGTGGGTATACTGAAGCATTCACTGTGAAGTTCCTAGGGGTTTTATAAAGGGTAAAGGTAGTCCCATAGCAGATACTGCCACAGGGGAGTGAAGTGTTAGAGACTTCACCCTACGAGGCCTAGCACCGAGAGGTAGGTTGACCGGTTCCCTTCCTTGCTGCCCTTTCCTTACCTAACTCAAAGTCAGGTATCAATTTACAGCTGGGGAGGCTGGAGCGTTTCGGAACCGTGATTCGAACCCGTCACCTTTGCAGCAAGAGACCAGCGCTCTAACCACTCTGTCAGTCGGACGCTTAGGGGTCTTATCTTCTTCTTCTTCTTCCGTCCTTAGCCAAAGACCGACCAAGCAGTCAGAGGCCATCACGCCTTGTGGCGTCTTAAGGGCAACAGCAGATTGATTTTCTCTGTTGTAGTTTCCCATCACGCCTAGCGGCGTCTTTAGGGCAACAACAAATAGATCCATCTGCCATTGTTTCCGTAATCGGTGTTAGGGGTCTTATATAAGACCCCAAAAAAACAGGACAACAGCTCCCTCGGGCATGCCAGACAAGGTGACTAATATGAGGTTGTACGTGAGGTTGGCTGGCCACCTCATTATGTCAAACATATTGCTTCAGGAACCACTATTATAATAGCAAGTGCATGCTTTATGCAGGCTTTCTGCAAGGTGAGACCAGCTGCACTGGTGGCTCCAAGCAGGGGGCTGGATTAACCATTAAACAAAATAAGCATGTAGTTAGGGCACGAAGGGAAGGGGCACCACAGAGTTTTTACCCCATAGCTATCATGCACTTAACTCTCAACTCTTTCACTGCCACAGTCAACTTTAATTGAATTTTTAGTAATTGTCCGTATCTGGTGTGTTCAACTTTACTCTAAATTGTTTAAAAAAAAAAAAAAACGTTTTCTGTGGTGTGGTGACTGACTAAAAGTTTAAAAGTTTGAAGGTGTCAGACATAGACCTAGAGTTCAGTATGTTTGACTGTCTTACCAACGTTTTTCTGCATGAATTTCAGTGGGGTCTGGCCTGGAAGAAAACTGAATGATTCAATCTCTTATACTCACCTTCAGCACTTATTAAGTCTTAATGTCTTGTCAGTTAAGCAACAGAAGGGCCGAGGGGGGCGGGGGGGGGTGGGGGGGGCACCTTTGCTGGACTGTGCTTAGGGCATCTTCTTCTTTGATCCTTAGCCGCCGACCGTCAAAGCAGTCAGTGGCCATCACACCTAGTGGCATCTTGAAGGGCAAAAACAAATTGATTCCACTTTGCTCGGTCGGTGGCCATCCTTCGTACAGTGCCCCAACTCTGGTTCATTCTTTGCATCTCAGCCTCCACAGTCCTCCACCCTCCACAGGTTGTTTTTGGTCGGCCTCTCTTACATTTTCCTTCAGGGGTCCAAAGCATAGCTGTTCTTGTGATGGCATCGGGGTCTCTTCTGAGGACATGGCCAACCCAGCTCCAGCGTCTGCCAGCTATGATGGTGTGCATGTCCTCTTGCCTGTTCCGAGTAAGCAGATCTTGGTTGGTGATGGTATTCGGCCAAAAGATTCAGTGAATTTTTCTTAGGCATGTTGTGTGAAAAGAGGACAATTTCGACATTTCCTTCTCTGTAACTCTCCAGCATTCCACACCATAGAGAAGCACAGAAAGCACACAGCTCTGATATAATCTTAATTTTGTGCTTGTGCTGTATTGAGAGGACTTCCAGATGTTGTTTAGGCTAAAAAAGGCTGTTCTTGCCTTATTCATTCTGATGTTGATGTCTTTGCTTGCTCCGCCGTCTGGTGTTACTATGCATCCTAGGTATGTGAAGGCATCTGTCTGTTCCAGTTGCCGATTCCTTACTGATATGGGCTCAGGGTTGCTCACATTGAGCGTCATGACCTCTGACTTCTTTAAATTGATGTTCAAGCACACCTGCTGGCTAAACTTATTAAGTCTATCCGTTTTTTCCTGGATGTGGTGGGCATCAGTTGGCCTTAATCCGGCACTGGCTCCATGCTCCACAGAAGTGAAAAAGAAAAATGATGATAAGACTCAAGTCTGACGCTATCAGGTTTCAAATCAGTAACTCTACCTCGAGATGCAAGCACTTTAACCACTCTGCCACCCAGCATACAAACAAGTTACATCTTTTTTTTCTTTTTTTTTTTAAAGTTTTGCCTCGTTTTGGCGAGGCGCATCCCGTTCAACCTAGTCGGTTATATTAGGGCGCATGTCCAAATATAAAAGACCCTTAGAATTCCAGCACTGAACACTTTTCATAAAATCACAAGACCATAAGGTCTTTTTATATTTAGGCCTTGACATGCAACCTAATTTATTTTTTGTTAAACAAAGTATCCTGTTCAACCCTTGATGGGTTATAATTAGGATAAATAAATAAATAAATATATATAAATATGAATGTAGTGTCCTATATTTAGATATGAGGAGAGAGTTACGGGACTTGGAATAATGGCCGTTGTGAGATGTTAGACATGTAATCTCTATGCATAGGCCTAATAAATGTTAAGAACGACAAGAGTCTAGCATTGGTTCATTTAGAGGACTAAGATAGAATACCACAAATGGCGACAAGGATTTTGTTTTGTTCCAAGGTGTGGGTAAATTAAAAAACTTTGAGCTAAAACTACACATAAATGCAAATGTGAAACCTAAAGCACAATATATATATATATATATATATATATATAGGGCCTATATAAAAAAGGATCCCGATATACGCTTATTGAAGCATACTGGAATATGGTGTTAGGCCCATATTTTCTTGACCGTCTAAAAAATCCCACCTCAACTGGTGATCGGAATCATGGGACACGGAGCAGTGAAGCCAGTGATATATAGTGTAATAAATTCAAGACAATATAGTGACTTCTTCCCCCCTCCACTCCATCCAAATAGAGTAAATCAAAACCAAAATTGTGTAGCCTAAGTGTGTGTGTGTGACCTACCCTTACCAAGAAACATATTCAATGGACCATGTGTCTAGGTTGAACGAACCATGCCTCGCAATAACGAGGCAAAAGATAATTTTGTTGTTGTTGTTATCGTCATTAAAACACCTACCACGCCCACATCTTGGAACAAAACAAAATCCTCGTCACCATTTGTGGTATTCTATTTTAGTCCTCTAAATGAACCAATGCTAGACTCTTGTCGTAGACCTAGGGAACTGCATAATATAGTCAAACAATATTTAACACTGACACATGTTAATATATAGTGGCTGGGAATGTGAAGGTCTGATGCTGTTCTTACAATGCATGTGACTTTAAACAGATGAAAGTCAATTAATTATCTGTTAAAGTCCGTTATATAACTAGAACCACCAGGCCTTTACACCCCTCCACTTTAATATTGTTCTTGATTTTGTTTATTTTTTTTTTTCTATTTATATAATGTATAAGCACAATTGTGCTTATCCCTATTTACATTGATTTGACAAATGTGATGCCACTTTCTCATGTCGGCAGTTGTTCATATTATTTGGAATTGAAAACAATATACAGGGTGGTCATAAAGTCTTTCCCTGATTTCAAAAATTAAAAAAAAAAAGTACTCTGTGCAGAGACACTTGGTTTTTTGGAAATTATTCCAGAACTAAAGCAGTTTTTTATGCTATTTGTAGATTTCTTCTTCTTCGTTCACCCTCAGATGTCAACTTGAATAAGTTCAAAGAAAGCGGTGGTCAGCCTGAGGCTGTTGATATCTCCGTAGATCTTCTCCAGGAATATTTGTAGATTTCAACATTTGCGGTTTTCAACACTAATATTCGAGGGATTGCAAGTTCTCTTGAGGCACGAAAGGCTGATTTCTGAGGACTGCGTTGAAATGCCGTGCGCACTGCGTCCATAGTTTCTTCACTCTCACGAGGCCTACCTGCTCTGGGCATGTCACCGACGCTGCCAGTGTCCGTAAAAATTATATACAAAGCTTACAGAATACCACTACAGGCGCTCACTTGGGTTCTTGAGGGTAAGAGGAAAAAAGGAAGACCAAAAGAAACACTTAGAAGAACAATAATAAGAGAAGGAAGAACGTTGGGCCTAAATAATGTGCAAGAGTTAAGAGGAGTGGCGTCACAACGAACCTGGAGAGCACTGGTTTCTGCCTTATGCGCCGTGTTTGGTGCTTAAAGAATTTATTATTATTATTATTTGATGCTTTTAACATCTGGAGGATCTCGTAAACATTTGAAAGCAGGGAAAGACTTTATGACCACACTCTATATCCTAATTATAACCCATCAGAGGTTGAACGGGATATTTTTTTTTTCATTAATTAAAAAAAAAAAAAAAAAAAAAAAAAAAACCTACCGCGCGAAGACGTCTATTTTGTTCCTGGACTTTCACCAAAATTTCTCTGATCTTGGAGTTTTCATCCTCAAGAGAGCCAACTCTCAATCTCAAGGTATGGAGCTCTCCCTCATACTCCCCAATTTGGTTTCCGAGTGATTCGATCTTCTTCCTGTGGTCCTTTGCCTGGCTCTCGTAGGTGACAATTCTGCAACAACAACAAAAATAATAATAATAAATAAATAAAGTAAATAATTAAAAAATTATACTGTATTGTGGTTTCATTGTGTGTGATAAATTATTCAATGTTGGAGCAAATTGAAAGAACATTTTTTTTCCCCCTTAGTGCTGTAGTGGGTTTGATGGTATTGTATGGGGGTGATGGTACTACGTGTGATGCATGAGGTCAGCTGTGAAGGCTCCTGAGGTAAAATGTAACTGAGAGTTGTCAGAAGGCCCTTCTCGCTACCACTACGACCTCACACTTATCTTTTTTTTTTTTTCTAATGAATGTGGCTATGTTAAATGTCTAGGGTAATGATATGTAATGTGGTGTGATAGTTTATAGACACACACAGATATTTACTAAGTCTAATAATATTAACAAATGTTATAATACACTGAACTAACTCAAGGGTGTAAAATTTTGATAGAAATTATCTTACATTTATTTGATCTGGACCGAGTTTTATTTCGGCCAGAACATATGAAAGGTTTAGAAATTATGAAAGAAATGCATGAAATTATTACATAATAAATGCAAGAGTGTACATATGTATGTTACTAGACTATTTAGTTTTATTAATGTTTATAGTAGTCATCTAATTTGGGAGACCGTTTAATGGTTGTGCTGTTGGGGTGGCCTCATCACTCCAGTCTATATTGACTACACAGTGTCCAGTAAATTGCAGGAATTTTATGGGATTGTTAGTAACTATATTGAGTTGGTGAATTCTCAGCAGACCAGAGGCTCACTCAACTTTGAAGATGTAGCTCTGGTGCTGAGATCTGGTGGCCCCACCTCTCCGTGCTTGGGGGCAATAATAGTGGTCTGGTGGCCCCACCTCTCCGTGCTTGGGGCAATAATAGGCTGCTCTGACACAAGGTTACTGCACGGATCCACTCGGGTAAAATCAACAACTCGTTTGGCACCACCTTGGTGCCAACTGAAACTCACAGCTCTGCAATCAAAGTATTGGCTATGTGTCAAAATTCCATTCTCTAACCATGTCTGGACACAACACTACACAACAACAACACCATATAGACAGGTCAGATCTCTCTGACCATACAGCACATTTTACCATGGTGGTTTCACATCAGATAGGTTCTCCCAGACTACAGATTCTGAAATATGTTTATTAGTTTCCTCCCCTAAAATAGGATAGGTAATATGTTTCATTGATCTCAACACTTGATCTGTCCTTCCTAATCCTTGCTGGAGTTTATGTATTTTATTTGTCTCTAGACCCTGAACTGGGGCGGGGGGTCTAGAGCGAACCCTTACTTGTTGTAAGGAACAGATTATGCTATTGCAGTATCAAATCACTCGAACCTTAAACAAATATTAAAATGTATAAAGAAATAAGTTTAGTCTTACCAGAAATATGAATATAGTACACAGTAAATAAGTGCTAGCAAAACTCTGCTGAGCTGCTGGCTATAGTATGGTGTCCCACTGAATATTATGTATTATTTCTGGGAAATCACCACTACAATTAATGACTGTGTTACTGGACAGACTTATGTCGAATGGCAAAAATGTGCGTCTCTATCCCGCTAATATAAAATGCGTTGGCCAATCAGATCAGAAGACTAAGCTTTTCAATTCAAAATTTGAAAATAAAGTCAAAATTACATCTTATTTCCTCAAATGTACGTCCGTCACATTTTATCTTTTCCCAAAAAAGTCAAAAGTACATCTCAATTTTTAAAATGTACGTCGGACACATTTTATCTTTTTCCCACAATTTCACTTGTTTTTTTGGACTAACACATGTAAAACTGCACGAACCTGCCTCCTAAGTTATTTTTAGCCACTACTGTCCGCTACTCCCCCCTCTCTTGCATTCTAACTAGATTTGAACACTTGAGTCTCAAGGTTACGATTTTTGTGCAAATAGTGGCATGTTTCATTCAATGCAGTCTTTCGCTGATGTGAACAACCCCGTCTTTTGTCATTATCTTTCTTATTATCTGTCCGTCTGTATAAATGAAAGTATATTATTTCACTGCTCAGAATGGGCCATCCGGCCAGCTAATTTTTATATTCCTAACATTAATATTAAGAAAAAGTTACTTTTTGAATTTTGTAATATTTCAAGCATCTGCGTTTGCCGCTGAATTCAAATAAAAGGCGTGGTATCGCAAAAATGTCCAATAAATGACTGTGGCGTATCATATCCAAGGTCCCTTCTGTCGAATTCCTTACTTTATGTCTACTTGGGGGGGGGGGGGGGGGGGGGGGGGGGGGGGAACGTGACTTTTCCTCCTTGCCCCACCAATTTGCGTCCATTAACCTCGCTAGTTCAAGTACGCGTTCAGTCAGATTTTTGTCTTTTGATCCTCGTTCCGTTTTGCCTTCAAGTCTAACACCTGATGACCCGCGGCGCGGGCGATCATGTATTCCAGCAGCTTACGCATTGGTTTTTTATCCCTACGTTGTATCATTGGAGATATTTTGACGTTGTATCACTGTTAATTTTTACGACAAGTGCTGTGTCAAAAAAAAAAAAAAATCTTTATTATAGACTGTAGAGTATTATTTTATGGTTCCAAACAATCTTTTCATTGGACACAAACAATATTTGTGGAATAGTGACTAGTTGTTATATGGCGGGGTTAGTGAAGGTCTAGTGGGGTTATCATAAAGCATATTACTAATGGCAAATGGAAGTCAGTTAAATATCGAACCAAACACTTCGAGCTTTTAAACCCTCCCCTGCCCCTATTTTTGCTTCGTTTTGTTGGTCTATTTATCTTTTCTCATATGTTGTTGCTGTTTCACACCATGACAAGTATGATGAGACTAATAATAGCCCCTTCAGTCGTAACTGATAAGGAAGGGAAACCCGAGGCCTGTAAACAGTAAATTAATATTAGACAAACATAAAGGTATGTTTTCCGGCACTACTAAGAAATAAAGAAGTAGAACACTTAGACAACAGAAAAACTACAGACGTGAGTGGCTTACCCAGGGTTTGAACCCCGTACCTTCCGTACGACAACACCGCCTAGCTATACAAGCGAATCACACTATGTTCTATACTACTGTCCTTAAGTCTTCTATCATTTATTGGACACAGTATCAAGGTCTTTGTCTTGTTTGGACTGACATATACTGCAGTATAGAGGAACAACAGAAGTGATTGCGTCATTAATAGGCTGAGGTGCCCATTGTAAACTTCCGGTGTTGTCTTGTGTTTCGCACTGATGACCGGTCAGTAAAGCATCGTGATTCGCTTGTATAGCTAGGCGGTGTTGTCGTACGGGGTTCAAACCCTGGGTAAGCCACTCACGTCTGTTGTTTTTCTGTTGTCTAAGTGTTCTACTTCTTTATTTCTTACGAGTGCCTGAAAACATACCTTTATGTTTGTCTAATATTAATTTACAGTCGTAACTGACTATGGCGATGCGCCCCTGAGGTGACAGCCCTCAGCTGCTTATTTTCTTGATGTTCCTTTCGATGTTTTCTCTTGCTTACCGTGGGAGCTTTATTTCGCCTAATCTGAGGTGATGCCGTAGAGAGCATCGACACTTGGTACGATCGGCGATCATCTTCCATGCGGCGGACATGGCCAAGCCAGCGTAGTCTGCGCTGCCTAAGCAGTGTATATATATTCTTTGAAAGCCAGCACGTGGCAACACCTATAAAACAGGTGGAAAGCTTTCTACTTATAACAATTCAGAGGTTGAACTGAAAACGGCGTTTTGTCCACAAATTAACCTAACCCACCCCAGCTTTGTAAAGCTACAAGTTTAAATATACTCTCATTGCATTTGGATATCTTCACTGTTAATCGATCGAGATAGTCACAATATGTTGGCATTTCGCCGTTGTAACATTCCTTCATGGGGTATTGTAACATTCCTTCATGGGGTATTGTAACATTCCTTCATGGGGTATTGTAACATTCCTTTATGGGGTATTGTAACATTCCTTCTGTGGTGAAGTGGGATGTTATAAATATTTATAGGGGACTTAGTGTACTGACTGAGATCAGCTGTGAAGGTATCTATATCTATTAAAAGTAGTGTATTATAGATAACCTTACTTGCTACCACATATCTATATATCTCAGTCAGAATTATTCTGGAATAGTGTGATGACTACGTTATGTGTCTAGGGTATGTGTATGATGAAGTGTAAGTCACAACAACAGACAGATAAACAATTTAATTTAATCCACTACTCTTGACAACACTGTGACACTCACATACATATAACACTCTATGAGAATATCTTAAGGAGTCACTGATAACTTTTCAAATAACAATATGTATTCATTGTTGTTATAAAGGTATATGTGTCCTGATTCAAATACAAAGGAACCAGGGATCACAATCAATTTTAATTACAAGTATATGTACAGACTTTATCAATATGAATATTGTAGTGACATATATTATTAAAAATATCCTATGTGTGTCAGTTGTGTAGTAGTAATATGAGGTAATACTGGTGTTGTTTTGTTCAAGCTCTGTTGGTATTTGTCATCATGACTTCAATAGTTTGTCTTTTGGGACTAGTATTGGAGATGTTCTCAGTTCCTGATATTAAGACAATTAAATTCCCCTCTGAATGTTATTTTTACAAGGTCATTTCAAGATGAGGGGACATAATGTTGAGCTCAGCTGGCCAAATCAGCTTATCTTGCGTGATGGCGGCAGGAAAGGACTCCTCTGCTCGAATTCTCCCCTGGGCTCTGGAGACACCTCACTGATAGCTAAAAAGACCAAGGAGTATGCTGTCCGACTCTGGATTCAGCAAAGCTCTGACCAGGTGCTGCTCAGTACCATCAAGACCACGGTCCCACAATTCATAGAATAAACACAGATACGTTGATTAGCAATGAATTCTGGCACATTTACTGGCACAAATTCCCATCTGCTTATGTTCCAGGCTTTTATTTAGCAAAAATATGAGCTGGCTTCAACGCACTGATGCTTTATCAAGCTTATTTAAACAAGTGGTTTCGAACTAACGCTCCTAAGTGATTATATCAGCGAGTCTGGCCAATCGAGCCACGTTTCGACAAGTGTTTGAAAAAATGTTACCTTCCTACGTCTCCCTAACAACCAAGATAGTATTTATAGCCCGACCAATCGTGGTTAGTCTTTCATTTGTTGCGCTCCAATCAATTTGGAGTTTACATGGTAGGCTATTTCTGTAACGTAAGGTTTTTTCAAACACGTTATAAAAAAATTTTATGAGCAGAAATGATTTTATGTTGTCAGGCATCCCCACTATTTTATTTTGGTTATAATTTATTAATTCCTGGACTATTTGCGTAACGTTTTACATATTCTTTGTCAGCAAGCCCTAAGGAACCCAAATATCCAAATTTAAAAGAGCTACGTGGCTGCGTTCAAAATATGCAATTCCTTCTACCTCCTGTTTCGAAGATGTGCTGTCTGGGTACTGTAATGTTTTCAAACGTAAACCCATCTATTGTTATCTTTCCTAATAAGCGTTTTTTATGATTTTAAAACCTAACTCTGGGAAGGGTAGTGTATTTTATCACTGTTCGTCCGAAAAAGTTAGTGCATGTAGCCTAACACGCGTGATAGTAGTAATTGTGTATCGCGTTACGCTTGTTGGGGGTGGCATTAATAGCGAGACGCGTGTTTAATTTTGCATGCGTTCCTGATTTTATTCGCCCCTCTCTCTTTTTATTTGAGTCCATCTGTTCGTTCGTTTTGGTAACGCAGTATAATTAATGTTAGGATTAATTTAGGTCATTACGCAGGGTGCCTCTCAATGTTTTTCCAAGAAATACAGCACACGTTTCATTGAAGAAAGCGGGTATAATACAGTAAGCTTTTACTATCAACGTGAAAGCGTTACAATTTGCAGACGAAGCAGAAAACAAGGGGGATTTCGAGTACCTTCTTTGTGGCAGCACTGTTATTTTACCATTGCTCTTTTCTTTATTAATTTTATTTGTTAGGCTTCATATTTACCTAATAATTTATATATGTGGATTAGAATATTCCACGACACCTTCATGGGGTATTGTAACATTCCTTCATGGGGTATTGTAACATTCCTTCATGGGGTATTGTAACATTCCTTCATGGGGTATTGTAACATTCCTTCATGGGGTCGGAGTGGCTAAGGGGTCCGCCTCGAATTCTAGAGTTACCAGGTTCGATTCCTAGTAGAGGGGATATAATTAATGGACATTTTTTTAAGAACCAGTGGTCCTAATGATGTCATACTCTCTCCCCCTCCCCCTCCCCCCGCCGGTCTCCTGGGTAGTGAGATCGGATGCCTAACCTTCTCTGATAAGGGCGAAAAAGTAGGAGGTCCCATGTGCAAGTTGCGCACTTTTAAAATCCCACGACAGTTGGAAATCGTAAAGAGTAGGCCATAATGCCGCTGCCGTGGCAAGATTTAAAAATTAGAAACTTACCCACCACAAAAATATTTATAGAATGTGTGACTCCTCTATAGTCACATTGGGATTCTCGCCGGTGCTACCGGAGTTCGTGCACTGTGCTGAGATCCTCCTTGTGTGATCTAAGGGAGGAGATCGGAGCACTGATGGAGTTGTCCGTGTGCACTGGAGATAGTCTTTCAAACCAAACCAAACCAAAACTAAACCAAAACATTCCTTCAAAGTATTATGCTGCTTGATTTTTTTTTCTTTGACACTGAAGCACAAAATGAGTTATCATGTCACGGATTCCGTCATTTTGGCTTCACTCCCTGGAATGGGAGGTGAAGTGAGCAAAGTATACAAAGGAATTTCCTGATATAAGCTACAGGGGACAATTTTAAAGATAAAAAAAAATGTGCCGAATCTACCGCTGTGAAGTTATAATAGCAGGAATTATGGGCTGTTCGGAATCGGGGTATGGAGTTACGAGGTGAAGAGGTCAGAGTTGACAAATGCGCGTATTTTAAGGTTAAAAGATCATACATGTAATATTACCTCAAGGTTAAAGGTCACGATAAGTGGAAAATTTAACTTCCGTTCTATTTTAGCTTTGCTCCACATTTTTCACCGCCGTTTAGCAAATCTCTCCATTCATCCAACCATCCATCGATCCACCCACCCAATCCCCAGCCACCCATCTAATCAGCCATCTACCTAACAACGTACCTACCTACCTACCTACATATCTACCTACCTACCTACCAACATGCCTACTTACCTATCTACCTACCTACCTCCTTCCCTACCTATCTATCTACCTACATACCTACCTACCTACCTACCTATCTACCTCCCTCCCTAACTATCTATCTACCCACCAACCAACCTACCTACCTACCTACCAACCTAGCTACCTACCTACTTACCTATTTAATCACCCATCCATCCACCCACCAATTTGTAGCAATTTGTTTTACATGATGAGATTGCCAATTCCACGTACAATCTCAAAATAATGGCACCTTACGACATGCGTGAGGGAGCAAAGAACCTATTCTTTCTTCGTCTATCAGAGACCAGCAGGGACTACACGTAGCAATTATTTTTGAAACTGCAAATGCAGTCCTATAGCAGGCACCACCGCAGAGAAGTGAAGTGTTACAGACTTCACTACACTAGGTTTTATAAGGCATGGTGACCAGCTCCCTTCCTCGATGCCTTTGCCTTTCCTAACTAAAAAAGCAGAGTCAGGTACCCATTCACAACTGGTTAAAACTGGACCGTGACACCAGCAGGGTTCCAACCCGGAAGCCGGTAACTTTGTCGTCACAGGCAAGCGTTCTAAACACTCTGTCTATCGGACGCGCTAATCGGCTTTATTGCATGGAATAACAGACAGGTACATGAAAATATTGTTCAAACAATTATGCAAACAACTTACTAGGTCCGGCAGCTGTTGCCAGTATCATAAATATTTATACTCCTAGAAGTAAATATAAACTGTATTAATCACTTCTGCGAATGTGGTACAATTCAAAATGTTCTTGTGTGTTGTTGCATACAAGGCAAACATTTACTACATATGGTGTATTGTGGGGGCGACTACGTTTTCTCGGATCGTTACATTGGTACGGCAGCTTCCCGACATATACACGAAAGCTACATTGCTACAATGTCTCCCCAGCATCCACACAAACGCTACATTATTAAAGTGTCTCCTCATCATCTACAGTGAACACAACATTACTAAAATGTCTTCCAACATCCACACGAACGTTTCATTACTACAGTAGCTTCTCTGCATGCACATGAACGTTTCATTATTGCAATGTCTTCCCGGCATCCACACGAACGTTTCATTACTACAATCTCTTCCCAGCATTCACATGAACGTTACATTACTACAAAGTCTTCCCATCATCCACACGAACATTACATTACCACAGTGTCTTCCCAGCATCCACACGAACGTTACATTGCTACAATGTCTTCACATCATCCACACGGACGTTACATTACTACAGTGTCTTCCTAGCATTCACACAAACCTTACATTACTTCAGTGTCTTCCCAGCATCCACGCGAACGTTACATTGCTACAATGTCTTCCCAGCATCCACATGAACGTTCCATTACTACATTTTCTAACCCTGCATCCACACGAACGTCCCGTTAATACGTTTTCTAACCTTGCATCCACACGAACGTTACATTACTACATTTTCTAACCCTGCATCCACACGAACGTTACATTACTACGTTTTCTAACCCTGCATCCACACGAACGTTACATTACTACAGTAGCTTCTCTGCAACCACACGAACATTACATTACTACCTTTTCTAACCATGCATCCACACAAACGTTACAGTACTACATTTTTTAACCCTGCATCCACATGAACGTTACATTACTACATTTTCTAACCCTGCATCCACATGAACGTTACATTACTACATTTTCTAACCCTGCATCCACACGAACGTTACAGTACTACATTTTCTAACCCTGCATCCACACAAACGTTACATTGCTACATTTTCTAGCCCTGCATCCACACGCACGTTACATTGCTATAGTAGTTTCTCTGCATCCGCACGAACGTTACATTACTACAGAAGCTTCTCTGCATCCACACCAGCGTTACATTACTACAGTAGCTTCTCTGCACCCACACGAACGTTACATTACTGCAGTAGTTTCTCTGCATCCACACGAACGTTAAATTACTACAGTAGCTTCTCTGCATCCACAAGAACGTTAAATTACTACAGTAGTTTTTCCTGCATCCACACGAACGTTAAATTACTACAGTAGTTTCTCTGCATCCACACGAACGTTAAATTACTACAGTAGCTTCTCAGCATCCACACCAGCGTTACATTACTACAGTAGTTTCTCTGCATGCACACCAACGTTACATTACTACAGTAGCTTCTCAGCATCCACACGAACGTTAGGCTATATTACTACGACCTCTTCCTGACATCCCACTCGAACATTACATCACTACAATCTCTTCTCCACACTCACACGACTGTTACATTACTACAATCTATTCTCGGCATCTTAGCGAACACTACATTACAACAGTCTCTAACCCGACGTTCACACAAATTGCTGCAGTCTGTCCCTATTTGTCTAATCCATATGTCAGGGGTCTCTCTCTTCCTATGTTCAAGGGTTATAACTCCGCCTGTGCCACGACATTTCAGTTCATATCGGCCCTTTGTTTGTTTAAAAAAATGTTATAAAATAATAGGCGATGCTATAAATTTAGGCTTTGCCTTTAATGGTCTTGCTCCCTTTTAACTTATTCTTGAATGTCTGCCTGTATTCCTGTATGCCTGTCTACCCAGCTGTAAATGGGTACCTGGCTGCGTTTGGTTTACAGATAGCAAAGACAGCGATGTAGGTCATCCCCAACACATAAAGCTGAGATCTAGTATAGTAAGGTCTCTATCACAGGGGTCAGCTACCGGTCAATCGTGAGCTACTGGTCGATCACATGGAATGATATGGTAGACCTCTAGTAGAGGAAAAAAACATTTCAAAGTTCAGTGTCCCCCAGGTACACACTGTCCTTGACTTACAACGTATTTCGTTCCCATAACCCCATCGTAAGTCAAAATGATCGTAAGTTGAAATGGTCGTACGTCAAATTTGTTCGTAAGTCGAAATGGTCGTAATTTGGAAATCACTTTATACGTTATGAACCGTAATGATATGTTAACAGTTAACATGCCTGGATGCTAAAATGTACAAATGATAACATAACGTTACAGTACCATGCAGTACTATACTGGACTACACTGAATGATGGATCCACAGGTGACTTATTGAAATCGACCAGACCAGTTACACAGACTTTGAGTTCTGACGAACGGCTGGAATTTCCATGTGCCTGTGGTAGGAAATTCTGTACTCAGAGAGGCATGAAAATTCACAGAGCGAAAAAGGGGTGTGGGAGCTCATCAGTGGTAGATCAACAGAGCTCTGTTTCGACAGATAAGACGTCGTTGTTGTTGTTGTTGCTATTGATCCAGCGGCGCTTGGGTTCTCGCCCTTCGGCCCAATGCCATGTAGTGATATCTGCATGTTTTCACAAGTTGTTTTGTTTCTCCGTACAAGGTGTTCCACTTATCTGGCCTCGGAGGAAGGAGCATTTTCCTAACATCATCAAGTGCTGGGCACTCAAAGAGGTGGTGGTCAACAGTTTCGTAGGGGTAGTTACATAGCTGGCACTCTGGAGATTGTTGTGGTTGGCTTTTGTTCAGGTGACTGTTGAATGGCACGAGAAGAAAGAAGACATCAGATTAAGCTGGGAGAACAGGTCCTGGAGCAGGTCGACCACTTTAAATACCTCGGAGCTATTATTGACCGAAAGGGAGGCATCAAAGAAGAGTTGGCCACTCGAAAAGCAGCAGCTGGGAGACTTTTTCAGGCCATAAATCGAGGATTCCTCAGCAAGAGAGAGGTTGGTAAGAAAACGAAGATGGCTGTATACCGCTCTACCTATGTCCCAGTCTTGACATATGGATGCGAGTCATGGGCAATGACTACAACCCACAAAAGCCAGATCCAAACCTCAGAAATGAGGTATCTGAGGAAGGTGGTTGAAGTAACAAGAAGAGACATGGTCCGCAACCAGACGATACGTCAAGGCCTAAAATGCCACCCCTGCAGACCCAAGTACAACAGTCCCAACTAAGATGGTTTGGCCATGTCTGCAGAAGATCGGCTACCACGACAAGCATGGGAAACAAAGAGCCAGGGATCCAGACCCCTAGGACGACCCAGAGTCCGCTGGGAGGACAACATTAGACAATCTTTGAAGGACCGAGGACTAGAATGGAACCAGGCCAGGAGGAAGACAGCCGATATGATAGTCTGGCACTCTCTCTTCCAAACCTCTAGACCTCACGGTAGAAGGGGAACGACTAAGTAAGTAAGTAAGACTGTTGAATGGTATATGTTGTGATCTGAGCCGAAAAATGGTGCGCTGATCCCTCCTTGTAAGATGGCCGATGTTGTCACTAGGATCAGGACTGGTCATATGTCTATAAATCTCTCTTCCAGTGTTTCCCATGGCCCATCTGTTCAGCCAGGTTTCTTTAGCCAGGAGTCAGTCCACAGCGCGGAGAATATTCAAGTTGATCTGCCTGATGATGATCTCACACGCTTCTTTAACGGAAAAAGATGCCATCAAGTTTCCACCTGCCAATGCAAAAGAGCTTTTTGCAAACGATCATAAACAAATAAAGTACAGAGTTGAGCCTTTCCCAATTAGTCACACAGAAAGAAAACCTCAAAACAGTAAACTTTTTTTAACAGTTGTAATTAAACACAACAAAGCTTATTTGTGTAGGCTAAAGGTATTTCTATCCCGCCATTATTCTCACGTTACAATGAAACGTGACACGTGACAATAGGACTTAACTCTAAAGCAGTGGTTCTTAAACGGTGTGCCGCGCCACACTGTTGTGGCGCGAGAGGAGGGCAGGTGTGGCCGGAAGATTCAAAGACAATCAAGGATTTAGAGAGATTTTTAAAAAAAATTCATGTGCCAAAAATAAATATGAAGGTCATTTTCTTATTTACTTTGTTACCGTTATATAATATGGGAGATATACAGTACTTTGCAAAAAAAATGGCAGTCATATTGCTCAGCTACATATGCATGTTCTGCCCCAAATTTGCACTCCACTTAAGTGAGCAAACACTACCAAAAGTTAAAAAAAATTTAGCGTAGAGTACAGTCCCTTGATAATAGAGCAGACGACAATTTCTAATGCTAGTGGCAGAAAATGGATACAAAGACAAAGTGTATGTTAATTTCACAGCTTTGGAATGAAGGAAATCAAACATGTTCCAACATTTCTAAAACCTTGAACATTCCTGAGCGGACTGTCTACAGAGTTGTGAGTAAATTAAAAGCAGGTAATGGAATCTAGCGAAAAGAAGGTAGTGGGAGGCCAAGAATTTTGGACACAAAGGACCATCGGCGTCTCGCCCAAATCGTTCGGGCTGGGCCAATGGAGAGTGTAGAAAACATACGGCAGCGCATGATCGAGTTGGGAAGCCCAGAGGTATCTAATGCTACTGTCAACCGGGAGCTACACAGGATGAATTACACAAAAAAGCGGGTAATTTCGTCACCATTGCTCACAGAGACTCACAAACAGATGCGCTTGAACTGGTGCCACGAAAACAAAAATTTGTCATGGGACAATGTGATTTTTTTCAGATGAATGTTCTGTTTGGTCTTATCCTGCTCAAATAAATATTTGGACGAAAGACTCCGTAACGCCTGTGTACCAGCAACCGAAACATACCCAGAAATTCCATCTTTGGGGAGGGGTGTCAACAAGAGATGCCACCCCACTGTGTGTTTTCACAGGAATTCTCACGAAAGAAAGGTACATCGACATACTAGAGGGACACCTTCTGCCATTTATGCAGGTCATGTACCCCGATGGGTGCACATTTTAACATGACAATGACCCAAAGCATACAGCTCATACCACCAAAGCACGGCTGCAAGAGAAGAATGTGATAGTGCTGAAGTGGCCCAGCAACAGTCTCGACCTAAACCCAATTGAAAACGTTTGGGCACTACTCAAGAATCATTTAAAAAAGAGTGGACTCAGAGACGTTGAACAATTGAAGAAGGAAGCTGAAACATACTGGGACAGTCTGACTCACAATTACCTACAAACATTTGTGGGAAGTATGCCTCGCCGCATCCAGGCTTGCCTTGCTGGAGAAGGCAACATTATATTGTGCTGAAACCACTGTTAATAGATAGGGGAGATACCAATCTTCCTCTGGACATACAGTTTTTATTATTATTTGCTTCTATGAGTGTGCTGCGTTGCGAAAATATGACTGCCATTTTTTTTGCAAAGTACTGTATGTACAGAAACTCATAGAATTTCCTGAATGTTTAAGATTTTATTCAGTAATATAATTTATTTTTTTATCAAATAGATACAGTTCTCAATAGACATATTGTCGCGAGCAGGGATTTTCAGCATTGACAAATATCAAAGACCAGAAAAGAGAAAGGCTTCCTTGTGTTGATGAGGAGAGTTTGTTTGTCTCAAATAAGACCTGATATAAATGAGATTTACCCGACAAAAAAACAAAAAAAAAAAAAAAAAACAAGCTTACACCTCTCAGTGAATTTGTATATTTTGTGAAGGAATCATGTTTGTATGTAGCTGTATTGTTTTATACTTTCTCGATGTCTCATGATCATTTTATAAAATAGTTGTGTTCTTCTCTTCTTCTTCTTTGATCCTTAGCCGCCGACCGTCAACGCAGTCAGTGGCCATCACGCTTAGTGGCGTCTTGTAGGGCAACAACAAATTGATTCCACTTTGCTCGGTCGGCGGCCATCCTTCGTACAGTGCCCCAACTCTGGTTCATTCTTTGCATCTCAACCTCCACAGTCCTCCGCCAGGTTGTTTTTGGTCGGCCTCTCTTTCGTTTTCCTTCAGGGGTCCAAAGCATAGCTGTTCTTGTGATGGCATCGGGGTCTCTTCTGAGGACATGGCCAACCCAGCTCCAGCGTCTGCCAGCTATGATGGTGTGCATGTCCTCTTGCTTGCTCCGAGTAAGCAGATCTTGGTTGGTGATGGTATTCGGCCAAAAGATTCGGTGAATTTTTCTTAGGCATGTTGTGTGAAAAGAGGACAATTTCGACATTTCCTTCTCTGTAACTCTCCAGCATTCCGCACCATAGAGAAGCACAGAAAGCACACAGCTCTGATATAATCTTAATTTTGAGCTTGTGCTGTATTGAGAGGACTTCCAGATGTTGTTTAGGCTAAAAAAGGCTGTTCTTGCCTTATTCATTCTGATGTTGATGTCTTTGCCTGCCCCGCCGTCTGGTGTTACTATGCATCCTAGGTATGTGAAGGTGTCTGTCTGTACCAGTTGCTGATTCCTTACTGATATGGGCTCAGTTGTGTTCTATGTTATGAATAAAGCACAGCTAGGAGATGATTTTTTTTTGGAAGGTATTTTTTTTATGAATAAAAAATTCGATGTGGCGCTAGCAAATTTTTATTCCAAAAGCGTGGCCCACAGAAAAAGGTTTGAGAACCACCGTTCCAATTACTTAGACTTTTTTGTTGTTGTTGAAAAGGTACACTGAGCCATTTGTTCGCTCGTTGTTCGTGCTGAGACTAGGGTAGGAGCTTAAAATGTGTCATCGGCACCGCTGGATAGCGTGTCAGAATATATGGAGCTATAATATCGCCCCCAGGTGTATGTGTGTATGAGGTAGACGCTAGGTATAGTTAGCGACAGCGTTCCCACTCCTACGTGGATTCCACTAAATCTTTTTTTTTTTTTTTGGTCCCATCTGGGTGTCTTTTTCTTTCATTAGTTGAAGAACTTGATCACTTTCGGTTTTCTGTTTTTTGCCCAAAGTAGCCAGTTTCGTCTAGGTGTCATTTTCCGTCACTAGTTGAAGAACTAGTCCACTTTCGGTTTTCAGCCCAAAGTGGCCTCAAAATAGCCCACAAAAAACCGCTAAAGTATCCCAAGTCGCCCAAAAGTAGCGCAAAATTCAAAATTTAGGTGTATCTAGGTGTGTTTTTTAAGGTACCATCATGTTTTTTTTTTAAATTCAGGGTAGCAACACAGGTTAGCTACAAGCTTTGTATGATGTGACCTTCTTTGAGTATATGTCACGGGTAGAAATTAATAAGATGATAGGAAACTCTTTACAGAGCGATTCAACAGGAAGCAATCTGATCATCAGAAGAAGTCCCCCCGTCCGACAAGTGTTTCGGCCCTATATACTCCTTTACACTCTAAGGGGGCGGGCCCACTTGGGTCATGACTCCCAAGCGTCTCAGCTTCCTGTTGTCTTGCATCGAAAATGAACCCATTTCACTTATGGTAGCAACTTTAAATTCCACAACTCCGCCAGCCGTGGAGGCAATTGTGAAAGTAACAAAGAGAAGACAAATTATTCCGTTCGTTCCGTCGCACACACTGAGACACCAGCGCGAAGTCAACGAGTCGCCACTGCGCGTTCCCCACTGGACTTTTGATACTGACACCCATAGTATACACCGCTTGTCGCCCCTGAGTCGCAGCCCGTTCACTAGTCCACCACAAACCTCAGCGTATTGTGGACTTAGAAAAATTCCTGGTGTTTTCTGTACCGCAGCGTTTATTGTTACGATCTCCATTCCCCATTGCGGTTGTTCCACAGCCAGCCTGATGCCTTTTCGGCAGTTTCACTAAGCCTCTTCAGGGCCCTTGTTCTCGACTGTCCCCTCAGCCCCAACAGTTTCAATAGATCATACACTGATGCAGCCACAAGCCCTCTTGCGCCCACTTCAACAGCCATGACCCTTGCAGTGAACCCATCGTGTCTCAGATCCGCGGCCAGATCACTATACTTGGCCGCTTTGAACGAATGTTGCTCATCTAATCTGGATTCAAATGGCACGGTCAGTTCAATCAGTATGACCTGAAGCGTTGCTGCAGAATGAAGCACTATATCCGGCCGTCTCCGCGATTTTCGGATACTCTCTGGATATGCCCCTCGTCCAGGTAGGTCTACCGCCATCTCCCAGTCGTTTGCACAATCAAGAAGAGATGGTAAACTGCTACCTGGTTTACTCGGTTTGGGGTGTGCTGACTTTCCTGCCCTCAGAAAGTATGTGTTTGCGGTGTCTGGCCGGACTTTGCTATTCGCCTTCATTCTTGCCAGATCTATTGTCGCAGCAAGCTCATTTAGCACTTTGTTATGGCGCCAATAGTGAATTTTAGGCAACACGCTTTTATATTCAAAAACATTAAAAAGTAGCTTTACTTTTTGTAAGGCAGGCCACGGACAGGTCACTCGAGGCTCCTTCAAATTTTGAAAGTTTAAAATGTACCACGACATAGGGTCGCGTGCAAAATTTCAGTTTCCTATGTCGTCTGAAACCTAGTGAACCAAGGGCTCAAAGATTTGAAAAATCCAAACAACGCTCATATCAAATTAATTAAGCTGTGTAATAAAACATGTTGAGTGTGTGTTTACCCGGGCAAAATAGCCAGGCAATCTGCATTCTAAGAAGCAACCTCGGCTGTATACGTGATCGTCCACATATGACGTCACGCAGTGAGCTGGGAGGGGGCCAACATTTTTGTGACGAAGTGTGACGATAGGTGGACGGGGGTTTCAGGAATGTGGAGCCAAACAGTGGGGACCGCTTCTTTCATAAATGGTGTCGGAACTAACTAGATTTTGTAACCTCCATCCTCATGGTCTACTTTTATATCAGCTGTAGTTAACAACTCCTTTGTAAACGACTTAAAGTAGAATTATAATTTTGATATTAAACGCCGTCTGCGTTAGATGTAAAAGTTAAGGAAGTTAATATATTGCGATAGAGGTTTACTTTTGAACGCTTTAGAACACGATCGTATTTATGAGGTATAGAGTTGTTTAGGAAACAGTCGGTAACTAAGAAACGCTACCCTTTTCACATTGAGCGGCAAGCTGTTAAGACGCGTATGAATTTCCTTCCAATGTTGGGCATGGTATTGCCATACAGATATATTTTATGCAAGTACGGACATGGGTCAGTCCATTGCTATTACGAAGATTTGAAATGATTAAAGGTCAGTACTAAGTGAAAATTAAGGAAGGATGAATTACAGTCCATAGTATTTGATTTTTGCCAGACTCATAGACTCACTGTCGGCCGTTGGAAACCCCAACCGCGCGTGCATACAGCTATGACAATCTGCATACAGTAATTTGATTATTGGACAAGGACTGATAGGATATCTACATATCTATGCCATATATTTTCAAGTTATAATATGTACCTTTGTGATCAACATGCATGAATCGTTTTGACGTGTAAACTGTATTAAATAATTGTGGACTCAATGGAACCGACTTGTCACATCAATCGTATTCCAAGGTTCAATTATTGTTCAGAATCTTCCACCCCTGCATTCGCGTAATCTTACATAGAAGGCACGATACACGATCACTCAAGAATATCAAGAAGATAAAACAATGGCCAGAATTTATAACTACTTTATTGACATTATATGGAACATTGTTCAGAGCTAACCAAACCACTACTTGCAACAGACCACTTGCAACAGTGGTGGGCCGGTTGGAGAGGGAACTGAAATCTCTGGGAATGTCGCGAACAGCTGACCACCTAGATTTCAGTCGTTCTTAGGGAACTTAAACGATTGCATTTTTGGAAGCCCATTGAGGTTGCCATTGGACAGTCTGTCCAAATTTGCTACCGTTTGACAATTTGCGTTAGCTGTACTGTCCCGTAGATAATTGGTGTATTTTATTCGTATTTAGTTAATAATTTTGTTCAGTTCTGTACCATGTTCGTTACTATTTCGTCCATTCTCCTCTGACTATCATTTATTTTATGATTATTAAATTTTCGTCCGTTATGAGTCCTGTGACGTCATCATTTTCTGCAGTCATTTTTTTTTTGTGAACTTTGAATATTAAGTTGACCTCGGGTCAGACCATGACCTTTCATTTGGTCTGTGACATTTCCGCTTATTTTATTTAGTTCATAAATTCATTTTTAATTGTGAAAATGTCTTGTTTGCGTCTTGACATTGTTTGTACCCTTTAGTTGCATCATTGCTTGTCTGTCCTCATGATATATATTTATATTACATTAATAATATGCTATTATATGCAATAATACACTTGTAATCTAATTTAATTAATTTTTTCTGAAATTTAAGGGTAATATGGGACATTGCATAATTATGCAGTGATAGTCCAAGAAAGTAGCACTACAATTTATCATAGATGCCTAGGGCATAATAATATAATATATATATTGACAAAATAAATAATCTTATAGCTACCTTTGAGGTAATAGACCCATTGTATATTATTTAATATACTTTTTCTGGTACTAAGAGAGTGACTTAGTACATTGAACAATATCATTACTAGGAATTATACCCAACATTATTGGACATTGAAATTAATTGTGTGATATAATTACATTATATTTAACAGATATCATAACTATTTATGATATAGTATTATTTAGATACAATATTGTTACAAAATATTGTCTATTAGTTGAACTTAGACATTAAGTTCAGTACTATTGTGATTATCTATATTGAATATTTCCTAAGTTGAGTAAGTATAATAATTACTCTGAAGCTACTATTGACTAATTTAATCAGTAATTATCAATAATTACTTACAGATAAAAGTCAAAATGCTTACTATAGACCATTTCGTTAAGATTGGTCGTGAATATGGTTATAAATCTCAAGAACTTCGTCAGTTTGCTGAATCAGAACTCGAAAAATATGAAAGAAAGGAAGAAGAGAAAAGGGCTGCATTAAAGAAAGAGGAAGAGGAACAAAAGGCAGCATTAAAGAAAGAGGAAGAGGAACAAAAGGCAGCATTAAAGAAAGAGGAAGCAGAACTTGAGATGAAGCAAATTGCCAAGGAAAATAGGTTGAGAGAGATTGCTCAACGTGAAAGAGAAGAGCAAAGAGCAATCTCCAGGCAGGAAGAAGAGAATAAATTGAAACGAGAGGAAATTATTTTACAACAAGAAATGGAATTGGCGCGTATTAAATTGGAGACAGCAAGATTACAAGCACAAAATGCTGATGCAAACCAGAATAATAACGCACAAAATGGATCATCATCCAGCCAGCCTAAACACTTCTACAACTTTAAACTACCCATTTTCAACTTGAACGTCGACGACCTTTCATCGTTCCTGGCACGTTTTGAACAGACTTGCAAAACAAAACCATTTGCCTGAAGAGTCATGGGTACTCAAGTTAAATGAATTCTTGGTTGGAGAACCACTGACAGCTTCTCAAAATGCTGACCCATCAATAGCTAATAACTACGGTGCTATTAAGTCCTTGCTTCTACGAAGATTTCACCTGGACGAGGAACACTGTAGGTTGAAATTTAAGGGAATTTTTACCTGAATCTCCAAGGGATTTTGCAGGATTCATTGCGAATATACGCAATACATTTAACAGATGGGTTGAACTGGCAGAAGTCAACAAATCATACGACAAATTAGTTGATTTACTACTACGAGATAAGGTATTATCTTCGGTTAGCCAGCCATTTTTTGCATATTTGCAGGAGCGTAAACCAGGTACTATGGATGAGTTAGAAAAAATTTCTTTAAACTACTGTTCGGCACACCCGAATGCAACCATTTCTAACTCCTCATTAAGAGAACCTCTACCTGTGGCGTCTAATATGGCCTACAATCACAATAACAAACAAAGACATCACAGTGTAGACAGAAGCAGGTTCCAAAGAAATCACAATGTTAACTTTCAGAAGGGACATAATAATGATTTCAACAATAAAAATGAGTTCAACAGAGGTAGATCACGAGATAGAAATTATTCACCTCAAACAAACTACCACAATGGTCAACATAACACTCATTATAATCGATCACATACTCCCAATGATAATAGTAACTGGAAGGGTAATAATCATGGCTCGAGACATCGAGATAATAGTTACTATAGAGGACGACGAGATAATTCTAACAATTATACTCGGAATCGATCTCATTCTCGGGGATCATCTCATTACAACCATAATACAGGGGCGGCAGTTACAAATAATACTACCCCTATAGCTCAGGTTCCACTTGACAATAATACAACACAGTCTTCTGCTGCATGTTTTGCTATTAATTATAATGTGGCAAATAGTTGCCAGCAATGCAATCTTATTTTTCAGAAGGCGAAAGAAACAGTGCTTAACTGCGGACATATTATACCACAGGTAGGTCTTGCAGTCAACGATGGAACAGGCCTACTAATTTTTAACAGGGGATTAGTTAATGGATCCGTCGTCTCAGTATTGAGGGATTCGGGATCCACAACGATTGGTGTACGACAGTCGCTGGTACATCCCAGCTGTGCAACGGGGGAATATGTTCGTTGCATGACGTTTGGTGGAACAATAGAGTTTTACCCCACAGCTATTATTCATGTTAACACTCCTTTTTTCACAGGAAACGTAAAAGTATGCATGCTTCAGAATCCAATTGCAGATCTGATGTTGGGACGCATCCATGGTAGTAAGGATTGTACCCCACAGGAAATTAATGATTGGGAAAAAAAGAATTTGCGTTCTTTTAGCAACGCTAACGCTGTTGTTGATATGGCTACACTTCGTGCCAACAACATGAATACATGTGGCACAGCAGTTTCCAACTTCACTCTCAGTACTATCTTGGAAATTGATGAAGATGATAGATCTATTGGACAACATACTAAGGATATAACTGATCCTAATAAAACTGTTGACGTTGTCAACATTGACAAAAACATTATGAAGAAGAATAATAGGTTAAATAATAATGCTGGACTTAAAAGGAAACATAAAGTTAACACAAATAATTATGATGAAAAAGTTTTTACTTTGCCCAGCAAGGACACGTCTACGACATGTAGGAAACTTAATACCTTTCGTGATGATAGGTATCATCCTCAGTCCAGTCAGGATGATACGACATCTAACAGAAAGACAATGTCGGTGTTGAAAGGGAAGGCTAATTCTTTGATAAAGAATACATATCATCATTGTCCACTATTTCGTGACAATGATACTACATATATTGGGAAAAGTGCGTATTCTCGCACAGTGTTAGTGCGAAATCTGCCGCAGGATACTACCTGGCAGGCACTTAGAAATTTTTTTGATTATACAGCAAACGTTAAGTTTGTTCGTCTTCTGCCATCATGCAATGGGCAGAATAGACAGGCGATGGTTACATTTCGTAACAATCGAGACGCTCGTTGGGTAATCGAGCGTGATAATGGTGTTTATTTTCATCACCGTTATCTTAAGTTACAATTAGTACATGATTCTGCACCACGCAGATAATGGTGTACGCTCACCCTTTTGTCTTATTTCTTGATGACTCAGCTCTAGTCAGTCATCATTTCCTTTCCTTATTGGTCATTTATTCTTATACGTCTTAGATATCAAGGGACACAAAAAGATATTTCATATTAACATGCTCAAGCAATTTCATACACGTCCTGAACACTTACAGTCAATTTTTCATGAACTAGATGACAACACAGTATCCACTTGTCATTATACTAACTTATCTGTCATCCAGGAAGAAGAATCTTCTTTTCCTGAGGTACAGTTACCGTTACCTGTACCAGTAGTTCAACCTACTGAATCTTGGCGGGATGTAACCATCTCTTCAACGGTTACACCGCAACAGCGTCTACAGATTGCTAATTTATTACAATCTTATCCAGATGTGTTGACCGACGTTCCGGGTCGCACATCGGCTATCAGTCATGACATTACTCTCAATGACGATACACCTATTCGTGTACATCCCTATTCTGTTCCTTTACATTTCCTTGCTAAAACTACTAAAGAACTTGAACAGATGTTGTCTCTGGGAATCATTGAGACTAGTAATTCGCCATTCTCTTCTCCATTAGTGATTGTCCGGAAGAAGGACAATAACATTAGACTATGTGTTGATTATAGAAAATTAAATGCTAAGACTATAGTTGACAGCGAACCACATCCACTTATCGACGACTTACTACCACGTCTATCCAACGCAACTATATTTAGTAAGATAGACTTAACTAAAGGTTATTGGCAGATACCACTGACCGAAAAGGCTAAGTACTACACCGCATTTTCCACGCCACAAGGTCTATACCAGTGGAATGTGATGCCTTTTGGGCTTGTTAATGCGCCAGCTACCTTCATTCGCCTGATGCGACAAATTTTATCAGGTAGACCAGACGTTATTACATATATTGACGACATATGCTTGTTTAGTTCGTCGTTTGAGGAACATGTTTCGGGACTTAGATATGTTTTTGACACTCTAAGGAATTATCATCTAACTGCTAAACCTACAAAGGTGCAAATCGCGTGTAATGAGATAACCTTTTTGGGACATATCATTGGATCGGGATATATCCGAACGTTACCTAGTACAGTCTCAAAAATTCTAAACATAGCAAGTTCCTCAGACGAAGAAACAGGTCAGGAGTTTGTTAGGACTTGTTCAATATTACAGTAGATTCATACCAAACTTGTCATCCATCACGGCTGTATTGTCTTCATTGTTAAAAAAAGATATGCCGGTGAAGGTGACATGGACTGGTACATGCAATGAAACTTTCAACAAAATTATAAATTTGTTCTCACATGAACCAATTTTAAGACTTCCCGATGCTTCCAAAAGATTTTTCTTACGAACAGATGCTAGTAACTACGGCATTGGTGCATGCCTGCTCCAGAACCATGACGGCATTCTACACCCCACCTTATATATATCAAGAAAGCTGAAGCCGGCTGAAACAAAGTATTCCACAGTCGACAAGGAACTTTTGTCTGTGATCTGGGCAATAACGAAGCTGGAGAAATTCTTACTCGGTGCCCCCTTTACCATACAGACGGACCAACGTGCGGTCGCATCCTTGCGTCGATCCAACCACAAAAGCCAAAAACTTGCCAGATATTCAATCATCCTACAGCCATTCGAGTTCTCCATTGAACACATACCTGGCACTGAAAATTGTGTGGCAGATGCGTTGTCACGTAATCCTATTGACGACGAATAATCAACATTGACACTCTTAAACTACATCAATCAGAACTACATTGGATTGAACGAAGTATCAACTATAAAGGAACTAACCTTGCCTTCAATTCAAACTTTATAAACACTATATGCATCACAGAATTGAACGACAAGACAATCAAGGTATATATACTTACATTCGAACTTCGTATAATATCCATACACGATATACGAATATCATTGAACAATCATGGAATAATATCTGACGACAAGTCGAACTTATTATCCTATGGACTCTTAATTCTTCGATGCAGTTATAAATGACATTTCTTTCCGACGTGGACATTTGAACACTTTTGCCTAAAAGAATTCATCAGGATCAAGACTACGGATGGATCATCATATCCTATACTAATTAATTAGTTAACTTAACTTCTTAATTGAATTATTATCAATAAAATGAAAGGTGAGAAAAAATTAAATGAAAAAAAAAAAAGAGAACGAAATACTAAAAAGAAGAAATTATGAAAAGAGAAAATAAATCTCACACAAGTATTAGATTAATAATTTTTTTTTAATGTACCTATACAGTATTTAGTTAGTTAAGTTAGTTAGTTATTATTCACTAACACTTAACACACACAATTAAGTTAAAACTTATATTCGAATTTCTTTCTATTTCTTCTCACTTAGTTTGTCTTTTCTTCTCTCATAACATCGCGTTACATTAGAACCTTAATAATTTAACTCTTAGTTTAATTAATTAATTTAATTTTAATTAGTCAAATTAATTCAGATATGACATACTAATACGACAGACCTTACTTTAATTTAATTCTATCATTCACTATTAACATTGGACATTTATTTAGTTGATATAATAATATGTATAATATTGATATATAACGTTAGATGACTATGACAAATAGTTAGTTGACACGACCGCAACAGTTCTACTCAGAACATCGTCGGCCATATGTCACAATTGTGTTAAATTTTTTTTGAAAAATTGTTAAGTCGGATAGATATTGAAAAAAAAAATCTATCGATTTTTTTTTCCCCGGTGTACAGGGAATTGTTACGGTATATGATATTAACGCCGTCTGCTAAAGGTTACCAGACGTGCAATTGTAAAAGGTTAAGGCATTTAATATATTGCGATAGAGGTTTCAATTTTGAACGCTTTAGACACGATCGATTATGACGTGTATAGAGTTGTTTAGGACACAGTCGGTAACTAAGAAACGCTACCCTTTTCACATTGACCGTCAAGCTGTTAAGACGCGTATGACTTCCTTCCAATGTTGGGCATGGTATTGCCATACAGATATATTTTATGCAAGTACGGACATGGGTCAGTCCATTGCTATTACGAAGATTTGAAATGATTAAAGGTCAGTACGAAGTGAAAATTAAGGAAGGATGAATTACAGTCCATAGTATTTGATTTTGCCAGACTCATAGACTCACTGTCGGCCGTTGGAAACCCCAACCGCGCGTGCATACAGCTATGACAATCTGCATACAGTAATTTGATTATTGGACAAGGACTGATAGGATATCTACATATCTATGCCATATATTTTCAAGTTATAATATGTACCTTTGTGATCAACATGCATGAATCGTCTTGACGTGTAATCTGTATTAAATAATTGTGGACTCAATGGAACCGACTTGTCACATCAATCGTATTCCAAGGTTCAATTATTGTTCAGAATCTTCCACCCCTGCATTCGCGTAATCTTACATAGAAGGCACGATACACGATCACTCAAGAATATCAAGAAGATAAAACAATGGCCAGAATTTATAACTACTTTATTGACATTATATGGAACATTGTTCAGAGCTAACCAAACCACTACTTGCAACAGACCACTTGTTAACGCCAAAGTAGGTGACAACAACGATGGAGTACAAAGATATCTCGGTACTCATGGCATAGGCTGTATGAATCAAAATGGCGAAAGACTTCTAGAACTTTGTGAAATATCAAACCTCGTTGTGGCAGACACCATCTTTCCACATAAGAATATCCACAAGATAACATGGAATTCACCTGATGGCAGAACTAAGAACCAGATAGATCACTTCTGCATAAGCGCTAAATTTCGCTCATCAGTTCAAGACGTCAGAGCATACAGAGGTGCAGAGATCGGAAGCGATCATAACCTCTGCATAGCTAAAATGAGAATTAAACTGAAGAAGTTATACAAACCGAATAAAAATAGAAGAATAGATGTACACAGACTGCAATCAGATGATATAAAGAAGGAATATAATGTCAAAATGAACAACTATTTCGATGCTTTAGGCAAAATTGACAACGATATCACCACCAAGACAATCGATACTAAATGGGAACAACTGAGAACAGCAATGACAGAAGCAGCTGTAGCGACCACCGGATACCTAGTACATAAAAAGAAAAAATGGATGAGAGAAGATACTTGGGATAAAATACAAGAAAGGAAAACAGCAAAACTTAAACTACTAGCGGCAAGTACACATAATGCAGTTGAATCTTGCAAACTAACTTATAACTTGTTAAATAAAGAAGTGAAGACAAAAACTCGAAGAGATAAAAGACATTTCATCAATGAACTGGCCGTAGAAGCTGAAAATGCTGCAAGAACTGGTAATAGTAGGTGCCTTTATCAAATTACAAAACAACTATGTCACCAGCCTACTGCTATGGAAACACCTGTTAAAGGTAAATTAGGGAATTCAATACCAACAGAAAAAGAACAAATGAAGAGATGGGCTGAGCACTTCATGGAGGTGCTAAACAGACCACCACCAACAGTAACACCTGATTTTAATAATGAAACATCCACAACCACTTTGCCAATAACTTGCGATGAATTCACGCTGGACGAGATCAAACAAGCCGTTAAAAGATTAAAAAATTTTAAAGCTGCTGGAGTTGACGAAATTTCAGGGGAAATGATTAAAGCAGTTAATGACAACAACCTCTTGAGAATTTTAGATATTATAAATGAAGTATGGAGAGAAGAACAACCACCACAACAATGGAAAGACAGTATTATTGTAAAGTTACCGAAGAAAGGTGATCTATCAGACTGTAATAACTGGCGTGGTATATCTCTATTATCAGTACCTGGAAAATTATTATGTTGCATGATGTTAGAAAGACTTAAATTGCATGCTGACGAAAAGATCAGAGAAGAACAAGCGGGTTTCAGGCCGAAACGATCATGTATTGATCAAATATTCACACTAAGAACAATTATAGAAGAATCAGTGGAAAGGCAATCGCCACTTATTATCACCTTCGTCGATTTTCAAAAAGCCTTTGATAGTCTACACCGCCCATCATTGTGGAAGATACTTACAATCTATGGTTTTCCAACAAAATATGTGAATATAATCAAAGCGCTATATGACAATGCAAGATGTTGTGTTAGAACAAATAAAGGGAATACAGAATGGTTTACAGTAGAAACAGGGGGTGAAACAAGGCTGTATTATGTCACCACTACTAGTTGGAATAGCTATTGATTGGGTTATGAGAAACTATACCCACAATGAACAGTTGGGTATAAAATGGACAAATGGAAAATTCCTGGGGGACCTGGATTTCGCAGATGATGTAGCATTCTTAAGTTCAACACCAAGACAATCCCAAGAAGCAATAAATAATTTGTGTCATCTCTCGGTTAAAATTGGTCTCCAAATAAATGCCTCTAAAACTAAAGCTATGAACTTTTCTAACGAGACCTTTGATATCATCTTGAACGGGGAAAAACTACAGAAAGTTGAAAGTTTCAATTATTTAGGCAGTAAAATGACTCAGGATGGTGACACAACAAGAGAAATCCATACTAGAATTGCTTTGGCAGCTAGCGCCTTCAATAGATTATCTAACATTTGGAAATTACGATCATTGAATATACATACCAAGCTTCGTCTGTTTAATTCAAATGTTATCTCAGTGTTAACATACGGCTGTGAGAGTTGGAAAAATAACAAAATCATTGGAGAACAAGCTGAATACATTCGAGAACAAATGTCTTAGAAAACTCATGAACATCAGTTGGAAAGAATTCAAGACTAATCGACAAATAAGAGAAGACTCTAGGCAGAAATATGTCTCCGACTATATAAGGAAAAGACGATGGTCATATATCGGTCATGTCCTACGAATGCAAAACAACAGAATACCACTACAGGCGCTCACTTGGGTTCCTGAGGGTAAGCGGAAAAAAGGAAGACCAAAAGAAACACTCAGAAGAACAATAATAAGAGAAGGAAGAACGTTGGGCCTAAATAATGTGCAAGAGCTAAGAGGAGTGGCGTCACAACGAACAACCTGGAGAGCACTGGTTTCTGCCTTATGCGCCGTGTTTGGCGCTTAAAGAATTTATTATTATATTATATCTGCAGTACTCGCTTTCTAATAAACTGTCTTAATCTTGAAGCTGCGGAATTGCACAAAATTGCGAGACGTCACTTCGACGATCACATTTTAGATTTTCGCCATCTTTTCCTGTTAAGTCCTTACAAAGCATGAAATCGACCTTCTGCCGCGGTCCTTTTTGCAGGAAACCTGCACCAAAGCATTCATGCACTTTTACAGTGGTTACTGAAGCATTATGTTTTACACGATGGGGTTGCCATCCCCTTTCAATTTTAAATTTTGTTGCGAATAAAATGTACCCCGCTGAATCAGACCGACCGATACGGTTGTCCCACGGAATTCTCATGAAGGCCTTTGAGTAAATCTGTAATTAAACTGCACTGTTGACAATGGGGGGAAAAAAGGGAAAGGGGGGAGGGGCGGACACTAATGAAGAGAACAGGATAACGTTAATTACTAGTATTTAACTTTCAGTCTTTGTGTATTTCTTTCGCTGTTTTTAAAATCTCATTAAATTTTTGTTTTCGTTTTTTTTTTTTTATGTTTCTCATATTTCCACTTAAGCCCAGCAAAATAAATGCATGAAAAAGCACAGCAGGGAAAAGAGAAAGATTAATTGCTCGACGAACCAGAAATCTGCTTGTTGTGACATCCTAAAGCAAAGCTGTTTCGCAGACGTCATTTGCAGCGTTGCCACTTCTTGGTGGATAAACCTAGATCTAGGTTTTTTTGTTTTGGTCCCGTCTAGGTGTCATTTTCCTTGATTAGTTAAAGAACGACCCCTAGATTTCACCCAATGTAGCCCAAATTCGTCATAAATAGCCCAAACAATAGCAAAAAGTAGTCCAAAAGTAACCCAAGACGCCGATATCTAGTTTTTTTTCACCTTAATATTCAGAGTGGCAACGCTGGTCATTTGTCATCGTTTGTCGTAAAAATTAAATCAAACGAGATCGTTTGCTTGTGAGGTCCGAGGCAGGAAAGTTTCCCCATCTCTTCTCGTATACTACCTGCACATGACTCAATACTCGCCATGTTTGTTTTTAACCTGATGTTAGCACACACAGACAACTTGGGTGGTACAGTTGACCTGAATAAATGGTAGACGTGTAAGGTGAAGGACTTGTATTTGTAACAAATACCACGTGTTCCAGACCAAACGACGCATGATTAGAGCATAAAAGTACCTATGGTTTAATTTATGAATTCACTACCCTTCGGACCGTCCGATTAACAGAGTACCTATAGCGCTGTGAGAGTTGGAAAATAACAAAATCATTGGAGAACAAGCTGAATACATTCGAGAACAAATGTCTTAGAAAACTCATGAACATCAGTTGGAAAGAATTCAAGACTAATCGACAAATAAGAGAAGACTCTAGGCAGAAATATGTCTCCGACTATATAAGGAAAAGACGATGGTCATATATCGGTCATGTCCTACGAATGCAAAACAACAGAATACCACTACAGGCGCTCACTTGGGTTCCTGAGGGTAAGCGGAAAAAAGGAAGACCAAAAGAAACACTCAGAAGAACAATAATAAGAGAAGGAAGAACGTTGGGCCTAAATAATGTGCAAGAGCTAAGAGGAGTGGCGTCACAACGAACAACCTGGAGAGCACTGGTTTCTGCCTTATGCGCCGTGTTTGGCGCTTAAAGAATTTATTATTATTATAGCGCTGGTCACTCGCGGCAAATGTACCAGGTTAGAAAAACGGTGACGTCATGTTCCAGTCTACCCAGCTGTAAATGGGTACGTGAGTTTGGGAAAGAAATGGCAGCGAGGTTGGGAACTTATAACCCTTCCTCTTGAAGCTGGACCTAGTAATAGTGAAGGCTCTAACACATCACTCGCCTACAGCAGTATCCGCTTTGGGACAACATTACTACCATTGCCCTTCAACTTCCTAAGAAGAATAGGCCTTTGACTAATTCACGGTTAAGCCCCCTTGTCCTGTGCTATCCTGATCTTTCCATGTTTTCTTTACCCCTTGAATGTCTGTCTAGCTTTCTTTTCCGTGTGTTTTTTCGGACTGACAAAGCAGTCAGTGGGCATCACGCCAAGTGGCGTCTTGTAGGGCAGCAACAAACTGTCTCCATTTTACTCGGTCAGTGGCCATCCTTCGTGCCGTGCCGCAACTCTGGTTCATGCGTTGCATCTGAGCCTTCACTGTTCTCCGCCAGGTTGTCTTTAGTCTGCCTCTCTTTCACCGTTGTTAAACGGTTTTTTTTCCTGCTAGAATAACGTTTTCGCTGCGGGGGGGGGGGGGGGGGGGGGGGGGGGGGGGGGGGGGGGTTAGAAGTGTTACCACTCACTTTGCAAATAAATATTAGACGAACATAAAGGTATGTTTTCAGGCACTCGTAAGAAATAAAGAAGTAGAACACTAGACAACAGAAAAACAACAGACGTGAGTGGCTAACCCCTATGTTATTAATGTTTACACTCACTGCACACCGGCTTGTTAAGTCATCGCTGTGCGCAACTAAGGAGAGCACAGAAACGCACCGATTGTGAAAGCGCACTTTCTGGGGCCCATAGCAAAGGAGTTCTGTTGATGGTGTCAGGGTCCATTCTAAGGATATGGTCAAGACTTTGGTTTATTGTACCCTTGTCTATTTTATTTATTGTAATTAGAACTATCATAAATATATCTTTGTGTTTTTCGACGTTTTACGTTTAGTGTGTTTAGCCAATGTCGTTCATGGTGATTAATGAAGCATTATTTTTGTGTGGTGCCTAGTATGTAGTGAGGATAGTGCGATTCGCTTCCATAGCTAGGCGGTGTTGCCGTTTGGATTGGTCCTGGGTTCGATTCACCTATCACTTCTGTTTTTTTTTTCTTCTGTTGTCTAGTTTTCTACTTCTTTATTTCTCACGAGTGTCTTCTTCTTTCATTCGCTTGAACTATATTGTCTATATCTGCAATGTTGTTTCTTGTATAAACTTCACTGTCTTTTGTAGTTATTCAAGATATTTTCGAGCTCTAATTTTTTGCTGTAGCCGTCTTTTTTACTATTGACGCCTTCAGCATTCCAGTGCATTATTTTAAATGGTCTTTTCTTTGCTTGGCCAGTAGCTCTATTCTCATGCCTCCTGGCTCCACGGGGCAATTGAGAAGGACCCCCAGTAGTAGGGGTTGGGCCCTTCCGAGGCAGAGGGCCCGGCACTGCGCCTGCATGGGTGTCCGTCACAGGGCGAGTGCCATAACGTTTTGCAGATATAGGCATACTTCCATAGCGCATGTGCGTGGCATCCTGATTGCTGTGGTGCGCCTCTTGGCTGGTTGCCTCCGTCTTCAGCACCTTGACTTGCTAGGGCAGACTGTGGTCTTGCTCGAGTGTAGGAGGGCCTGGCCAGTCTTGGTTTTTCAGCCGCTGATGGCTGTACTTGAGCCCCATCTCCACGTCAAGGAGCTGGCCTCGATGGGGTCACGAGTGTCTGAAACTTACCTTTGTGTGTGTAATATTTATTTATTTACGACTAATTTGAGGCTGTGCAGTGGCGTCACTAGGGGGTGTGGTGGGGTGCGGACCGCACCGGGTTACACCATCAGAGAGGGTGCCACCAAAATGACTGTCTATACAATTTTTGTGTAGTATTTCAGCAGAAATTTATTATTTTTTATAAAAAATATCCCTGTAGTTAGTTATAACCACAAAGACATTTTTCGTAAGCCCAGCTTACATGTACTGTATCAATATACCTACAAGGCTAAAACTCTATGCTCATTTACTTTTTGAACCTTCTTTGATTAAGCAAACCTAATTGTCGTGAAATATTCTAATCCACATATATAAATTATCAGGTAAATGTAAAGCCTAACACATAAATTCAATAAAAGGAAAGAAGAATGGTAAAGAACAGTGCTGTCATAATGACTGTACGCGAAATCCCCCTTGTTTTCTCCTGCGTCTGCAAATTGTAACGTTTCACGTTGATAGTAAAAGCCTACTGCTTCAATACCCGCTTTCTACGATAAAACATGTGCTGCATTTCTAAGAAAAACCTTGAGATACGCAAGCTGACCTAGATTTAAAATTCCATTCATGTCTTTTTATACACTACGTTAACTAAAACGAAAGACAGATGGACTAAAGATAGCAAGAAGGGAGGGCTGGAAGCAGGGACGCAGGCAATACTACCACAGTCGCGCGATACACAATTACTACCATCACGCGTGTAAGGCCACATGCACTAGCTTTTTTCAAATCGACAGTGATAAAAAGCCACTACCCATACCAGAGTTAGGTTTTAAAATCCTGAAAAACGCTTATTAGGAAATATGACATTATACTGGTTTACGTTTGAAAACATGACAGTACCCAGACATCCTAAAGTTTGGAAGTGAGGAGGTGGTAACAGCACGACTATCCTAGAAGAAAATGCATATTGGCTCCATTAAATATATATATTTGGGTTCCTTAGGACTTGCTGACAAATAATATGTTGAGTGTTACGCAAATAGTCTAGGAATTACCAAATTATAGCCAAAAGAAATAGTGAGGGATGTCAGACAACACTAGAATCAGAATCGCTCAGTGGCAGATTTTCACCCCACCATTGTACGGGAAATGGGTCTCCATGTTAAATCTGATTTGATTGGCGGAAAGTAAATGTAAGGCTAAACACGATTAGTCGGACTATAAATACTATCGTGTGTTGTCAGGGGAAACGTGAGTAGGAGTACTTTTTTTTTGAAAAGCTGTGTAAACATGGCATGATTGGTTAGACTTGCCAATATAGTCAATTAGAGGCGTCAGGTCAGCACCACATTTGCAAATAAACTTACTACAGAATCAGTGCGTTGAGCACCAGTGCATATTTTTCTAAATAAAAGCCTGGGACATCGGCAGATCGATATTGTGTTATATTCAGTGCCAGTCAACGTAATTCTGTATTTATTGCTCCAGCCTGAACAGAAGGTGTCGGAGGAAAGTAAAACTACATGGAATTGCCAAACAGTACACTGACACCTATATTATTGACTAGAAAGAAATAATGCTGGAATTGCAGAGGCGTAGTAACCATTAGGGAGGAATATACTGGTGAAAATTGTTTCAGATGAAGATAGCAGTTGGCCTACCGCTCTGAACTCAGTGTTTGTTATGTATTGTGCTCAGTGTAGAAATAGAGTATAAATTAGTTCTGAAGTAGGAGGTACAACCTTCTTGTTTCAGGGACTGTGGTCCTAAAGTTATTGAGCAGCACCTGGTCAGAGCTTTGCTGAATCCAGAGGCGGACAGCATACTCCTTGGTCCATATAGCAAACAGTGAGGTGTCTCCAGAATACAGGGGAGCAATCGAGCAGAGGAGTCTTTTCCTGCCGCCATCACGAAAGATAAGCCTATGTGGCCAGCGGAGCTCAACATTATGTATCCCCATCTTAAACTGACATTGTATAAAATTAAGAGGGGAAATTAATTGTTTTAATGAACGGAACTGAGAACATCTCCAATACTAGTTCCAACAGAAATAAACACTTGAAGTCATGATGACAAATAACAACATAGCTTGAAAAAAACAACACCAGTATTACCTCATATTACTACTACACAACTGACACACATAGGATAAGATTAATAAAATATGTCACTACAAGATTCATATTGATAAATTTTGTACATATAACTTGTAATTAAAATTGATTGTGATTCCTGGTTCACTTTGTATTTGAATCAGGACACATATATATTAATGAAAAGTACTTAATACATATTGATATTTGAAAATTTACCAGTGACTCATTCAAGATAGTCTTATAGAATGTTACATGTGTGTGAGTGTCACAGTGTTGTCACGTGTGGTGGAATAAATTAAATTGTTTATCTGTCTGTTGTTGTTGTGACTTACACTTCATCATATACATACCCTAGACATTCAACGTAGTCATCACTATATTCCAGAATAATTCTGACTGAGGTATAAATATGTGGTAGCAAGTAAGGTCATCTATATTACACTACCCTTATTAGATATAGATACCTTCACAGCTGATCTCAGTCAGTACACTAAGTCCCCTATAAATATTTATATTATCCCACTTTACCACACTAATCCATTAATGTATCTCATGTAACGGTAAAGATTAACGTTAAAATGAACATAATTTTCATGTAGTTCTTAAACGTTTTTACTTCGAATTCTATTATTTTCTTACCGAATTTTCACTTTAACCACATGAAACTATGCAAATGTAAATACATTTAGGCTGTGCGTATGATATTGTAATTTAAAGGTGTAATTTTAATTTTGCTAGTTGTTTATGTCACTACTATTGCCATTACATTCAGTGATATACGGGAATTACGATTTACGAGTAACATTAGTACAAAAAACATTACTAAGGATTCTGTATGGTCTGGTACGGGAGGAGGTCCATGGGGGTGTGACACCATGAGTTACCGCACTGGGTGACACCAACCCTAGTGACGCCACTGAGGCTGTGCATTGGGCTGGAAAACTCATGTAAAACTAACTACCACAGAAAGCACCAGTGCAATAGTATGTGACTGCTTGATGCAGGCATCCTGCAAGCGGACCAGCTTCTATGGTGGCTGCATGCTCCGTAAGGAGAACATAAGATAATGATGACAATGTATAACAAAACGATCATTTTTTTTCTTCCATATAAACAAATAACTTTTGACTTGGAAATTTTCCATTTCATGTTTTTCTTGTTATTTGAAAAGTTTAATGATTTGATTGATTGATTTAAAAAAAAAAAACCATTTCGGAGCCTTTCCGCAAAGACAGCGAGGAAAGTAACTGTTTACCCCACCTCATCTTGATGAACCTAAAAAAAGTCCTTGAGTCATTCAGTTGCACACCGTTTGAATATTTCACGAGTTCTTATAACATACCTGTGAATATGTCTCAAATCACTAATTTACTGTACGAAGAATTCAATTTTTATGTCTTGTTGTTGTTGTTTTTTTTTTAATGTTTATTTTTATTTATTTTATTTTTAAATTCATTATTATTATTATTTTTATTTTTTTTTAATTTTAAAAACATACTTTAATTATGATGATTATTGCAAATGTAATATTACTTTTATAATGATAAATGCCTTAATTATGCTTAAAGCAAATGTGAGGATGAAAGGATATAGTATACATGATGAGAGAGAGAGGAAGGGCAGAATGTCAGACGGGCCTGCGTGCCCAATTCTTAACCCTTTGAAAATAAAGTTCGTTCTTTTGTTCTCTCCCCCCCCCCCCCCCCTTCCCAGTCGGCATCCCGTGCAGTCGCACCGCCCAAGAGCCGGTCCTAATTACATCCCTTGTCCTATAAATTCATAGAATGAACTCGAACACTATTCATACAATTATGTTACAGTCAGAGGCGGATCTACAAATGAAGCTTGAAATTCAGGGCCACCAAGTCCAGTTTTCTCTAAAATACGCTTCTTTCCCATCCTGAAACATTTTTTTTTTTTTTAAATAAAAAGGACAACTCCAAGAATTCAAGCTTCAGGGCCCGCAAAATGTAGATCCGCCACTGGTTATAGTAGTAGCCCCCTTCAGTCATAACTGATTATGGAAATGTGCCCCCGAGGTGACAGCACTCAGCTGTTTTTTCGCCGTGTTCCTTTCGCCGTGTTCTTTTCTCTTCTGCTTGTTGTGAGAGCCTCTTTTCACCCAAATCTGAGGTCACGCCTTAGGGAGCTCCGTCCTCCCAAGTTTATGGAGTTACGTCCAGTGCCTTCATGTCACTCTTGCACACATCTTTGTACCTCAGCTGTTCTTTCCTCCAGTTGTCCGTAAAAGAATATCTTTTTTAGGGATGCGAGCATCTAGCAGATTTCTGGATGGAACGATTAGCAGGGATGAGAGGGATGCATCCGGCGTGTATACAACCAGCGCGCAACAGGAACAGTTAACATTCATACCCTTCGACATTTTCTGAGGGAGACTGAGCACCTATGAGTCTGCCCGGATTGCAATGACGTCGATTCTGATCAACAATTACAACAATAAGTACCATCATAACACTGCCCGATAGTACCCCTTTACTGTCTGTTACCAGGTGCGGACTGCCCCCTCACTCCTCCGTTATTACGCCACTGCCAAACTGTGTACAGCCGGAACTCTGTTTGACCTCTATTCTCTTAAATCAGTGGTATTCAACCTTTTTTCTTCTCATACCCTCACGTATAATTTATCTATAACTATGTACCCCCAAAGTTATTGGTACATAATTCCAAGTATTCAATTTACCTATACATTGCATTAGCAGGCTTTTTTTTCACGTACCCCCTTAGATGTCTTCTCGTTCCCCCAGAGGTACACGTACCACAGGTTGAATGCCACAGTGTTAAACAGTACATCACCTTTTGAGCCATCAAAGAAGGCGTTGCCAACCCACGCTTCTGGAAAGACTAGAAAAGTGCCTCCTGTTTGCGGGCCTGCCACACATTCTATATCCACGTGTAATGTTGTTGACAAAGACTACTCTAAATGCGGCTCTAAACAATACTTATCTCACTGGTATCAAAATCACAATACAATAGTTAAGGGAGGGGTTCATTGTGCTGGGAAATATATGACAATCAAAAGGAATTAAGTCCAACAAAAAAAATAAATAAATAGATAAAAATCAGAAACTTTAATTTAAATAGCAAAGCGGTTCAATTATATGCGTCTGAAAAGGGGATAACAGCAAAGTCAGCATTAAAAAAAAAATACACAAATACAAATAAAAAAGGCAGAGAAGGTTTCATTGTTTTGGGAAATGCATAGAATGAAGATCGAAAGAAATAAAAATTCCAACACAATCATAAGAATCTTGAATTCAAATGGCAAAACAGTTTAACTATACTGCTCTGAAAGATGGAGACCAATAATAACTATATAAAAATTAACCAACAGAAACTATATAAATAATTAACCAACAAAAACTATATAAAAATTAACCAACAAAAACTATATAAAAATTAACCAACAAAAACTATTATACAATATAGGTCAGATTACGTTGTTGTTCCCCTATTATACAGTATAGGTCAGATTACACAAGACAAAGACCTTAATACTGTGTCTAGTAAATGATAGAAGACTAAGAACAGTAAGTACAGGACAGAGGGTAGGTTTTGGTATTGTATAAACATTTTAAACACAAAGAAGGGAAACCCGAGGCCTGTAAACAGTAAATTATTGCACACACATTAAAGGTATGTTTTCAGGCACTCGTGAATAATTGTCTACTTCTTTATTATTCACGAGTGCCTGAAAACATACCTTTATGTGTGTAATATTTATTTACGAAATAAATCAAGTTGTGGCGGGTATGTAAGAGTGACCCAAGTAGACAACTATGGCGCGTTCAAGAATACATTGCCATATCAACTATAAATAATAACGAACTCTCAAAACTACAAATTATGCGCTAAGTCCATCTCAACGAATGCACATTTATTTGTTTCTGGGATTTCTGCGTATTATTACTCAAGTTACGTTTGGCCGTTGCATTTTGAAGTATTGAGTAATCGTTTATTGATACCACATCAATACCAGATCACAAAGTCCCTAGCCGTAAGAAACACAAGACCAACGCAAAAAATAAGAATCTTGAACTCAAATATCAAAAACAATTGTATAATATCTCTGAATCATGGATGACAACAATAACAGTATAAACGATTAATGATACCAAATTAAGAATACAAGAGGCATAAGAAGCTGTCATTGTATTGGGAAATATATGGAATGGAGATCGAGAGAAATCAGGCTCAACACAAAAATTAAGAATCTTGAACTCAAATGGCAAAGCAAATTCTACGAGTATTATATCGCCCTGAAACTTTGGATTTTGGTTTTCGTTTGGTTTTGAGGATTATCTTCATTGCACACGGATAACGCCATCAGTGCTCCGATCTCCCCCCTTAGATCACACAAGGAGGATCTCAGCACAGTGCACGAACTCCGTAGCACCGGCGAGAATCCCAATGTGTGTATATAGGAATCACACATTCTATAAATATTTTTGTGGTGGGTAGGATTCTAATTTTTAAATTTTGCCAGGGCAGCGGACTGATAGGCCTACTCTTTACGATTTCCAACTGCCATGGGGGACTTTTAACGTGCGCAACTTGCCCACGGGACCTACTATTTTTTCGCCCTTATCCAGTGGAGAGTATGACATCATTAGGAGCACTGGTTTTGAATAAAATATTTCCATAAATTATATTTCCTCAACTGGGAATCGAACCCGGTACCTCTAGAATTCGAGGCGGACGCCATACCTCTAAGCCACTCCACTGATACATGAAAACAACAAAAACTATATAACAAATTGTTGATATCAAATTAAGAATACAAAAAGCATGAGGAGCTGTGATAGCAATCGGACGCATGGGAAATTAAAAGAAATAAAGTCTAATATAACAATAAGAATCTTCAACTCAAGCGTCTAAAGCTTATTAATATTAGTAAATTAATATTAGACAAACATAAAGGTATGTTTTCAGGCACTCGTAAGAAATAAAGAAGTAGAACACTTGGACAACAGAAAAACAACAGACGTGAGTGGCTTACCCAGGGTTCGAACCCCGTACCTTCCGTACGACAACTCCGCCTAGCTATCAAGCGAATCACACTGACCCCACGGCCAGCTAGGCATCCCCAAAAAAAGATGCTTTACTGGCTATTTATCAGTAAGAAACACAAGATAACACCGGAAGTATACAGCCCCTTATTGGGTTCGAACCCTGGGTAAGCCACTCACGTCTGTTGTTTTTCTGTTGTCCAAGTGTTCTACTTCTTTATTTCTTACGAGTGCCTGAAAACATACCTTTATGTTTGTCTAATATTAATTTACTAATATTAATTTACTGTTTACAGGCCTCGGGTTTCCCTTCCTTATGTGTTATTTATGTTCGTCTAAAGCTTTCTACGTCATGGCTCTGAAACACGGAGAACAACAAAAACTAGAAACAAAACAAATATAAAATAAGAATATAAAAGGTAAAAAAAGAGCTTTCACAACTGCAACATAAAAATAAGAATCTTCAACTCAAAGGTCAAATTAGTCCTATTGTATGGCTCTGAAACATGAAAGACAAAGAAAACGATCAAAGAGTTACAGACTCTGATAAATGGGTGCTTGTGTAGAATAGAGCAATTGGAATTTTACACAAATCCCGAATGTGGAACTGATGACACGAACCAGACAGTCCAACCGGAACAAGAGATGGGAAGAAGACACTGGAGATGGATAAGACACATATTAAAGAAAACCTGTTGATTTCATTACCAGTGACTGAACTCGCGTCTAATTCGCCACGCGCTATGTCATCAAATAATTACTTGGTGCCCTTTTCCAATTTGATATACCCCTCGTGCATGATAGTTTCAAATGCTTAATCGTAGTTAATTAGCAAAGGCATCAAGAATAAATACTAAGTGCGTATCCAATCATTTAACTTAGTGGTTCTCAAACTTTTTGCCGCGGAACACCGTAGAGAAGAGTTCGGGCAGGTCCAAATTATCATCAGCTGTCATCACCACAACGAATGTCGGCTGCAATGGTAATTATATGACCAAGATATGAGAAACTCTTGGCTTATTCCAGGATTTTTCCAATTATTTTTATCTTTAAGGGATTTTTTTCAGTGGTGTGAGGTCTCGCGATGGCACCCCTTCCCGCGGAGTAGTCTACTGCAACTTACGAAACTCAATCTCATGTTACTGAGTTGGATCAGATTATAATTTTCGCAATGGGTATTGGTTCATTTACCATTTTAGAAAAACATAAAACGCAGAAGTTTTGCCTAAATATGGTACGCAATTTATTTATTTGGAAGCCTGGCGCGCTGTTTTAGAAAAAAACAGGAATTTTTTTAGACATGGAATAATCGAAAAACGAAAATGTAAGAAATTTAAAAAATGTAAACACAAAAACAGTTCCTACTATAAATTCCGAAAGAATACAGTTTCTAATTGTTCTTTTAAAATGTTAATTCATTTTTTTTTTTTTTAGATACTTACTCCCACGACGGTAGAGTGCGACGCGCACCGCCCAAAAGCCAGCCTTGCTTGACCCTGTGGGACCGTCTTGTAATTCCCACCAACAGGTTTCCTCAGTGTGTGTCCAATCTCCACGGTAGCGTGTGTAAATCATAGTTTCGTTGGCTGATGTGAATAATCAGAAAACTGAATCTCCTTCGACTATGGAATGCACGATCTCAAAGAAAGGTGAAGGAAGGTCAGACACAAGATGCGAGGTTACAGACACGTATGCCGGCTTGGTTTTTTTTTCTAGTTGGAGTCGCCAAACCTGATTTGCCGGTTGGAATGATTTATTGTCATTTGACATTTGTGTGTGTTTTGTTTCTTTGTTTCTTGAATTTTTAATACGAATTTCATTATAATTTTTCTTGTCCTACAGGCTCGGGGAAACTGGATTAACCAGTTCTGGTGGTGATTTTCCCTAAATGCTTCTGTATTTTGTTTCCTTTTTTTTTGTTTTCTTTCCGCTACTGATTTATTGTGGTCTCATTTTCTAATTCATCATGTTTCATCATCATCTTCTTCACCATCATCATCTTTGTCGTGAACTTCTTTCTTACTTCCTCTTGCATCTGTCTTACTTCTTTTTCTTTACTTTTCTTCTCCGATTTTTCTTTATCTACTAGTGTAAAAGTCCGCCATAAGAGAGAATTAAATTCACAAGCACGAATACCTACCGGCAATTTTCTTATTCAAAAGTAATTTTTAAAAAACCACAGTGCATCACCACAGTACACGAACTACGTAGCCGCAACGAAGATCCCAATGTGTGTATACGTGATCACACATTCAATAAATATATTTTGTGTACACCGTCATTTGCGTATTATTCTTTGGTAAGTGTTAGCATTTTCGGGAGAGTACATATAAGGGAAACAATACAATTAATGTCTAACTTTCAACCAAAGTCGCATCCCTTAGCGATACACACTGACAGAAAAAGTTGGGATTTTATATATAGGATATAGGATAATTCTGTACCCAAAAAAGATTCTTTATTTAGTTGTGTGTGAGCGTTCATTTTAAGGCCAATTTGGCACATGTACCACACATGATGTAAAACTAAGTGCTACAGAAGCCAATGCTGTAAGAGCATGCGAATGCTTTGTGCAGTCTTCCTGCAAGGGGCTAGCTGCAGCGGTTCTCTATACTCCACAGAGATCCACAAAGGAAATCATGATGATTTACATCTCTAGTTTCGTTTTATTTCTGATTCACTTTCCAACATTTTATTGTAGCTTCGATTAAGTTTCGTATCCGCCTCCGGCCGACAGTTTTTTGGTCACTCATTCATAATCCTTTAGACCGCAAGCAGCATAAGCCTTCAACAAGCGCATGGTTAAGTCCTCCTGTCACGTGACATTACCTCAAGGTCTTCATATGCCTTCCTCATCATTTTCCCTTCCGTCTCCAGTTCTCTTCTCCGTGTGTTCTTCGGTCTTCCTCTTCGTCTCTCATCCTTGGAATTCTAGAACAAGGGCTGCTTGGTACTGTTATTAACAGATTTCCTAAATGTACGTCCTGTCCATCGACAACGCCTTCTTCTTATCTCCTATTTCACTGACGCTTGTCTGGTTCTTATAATCTATGTTCAGCTTGAATTTCTTTCTTAACCACCTTCCGACAGTTCATTATTGAATCGTCGCTGAACATAGCGATAACAACGTCCAGCATGAGAATGGGAGTAGAGTCAGCTACTGCAGCCTTAAGGTGGCTGTCTGAAACTTCATTAACAAGGGCAGTTATTGTATCAGACTCACAATCCATACTTCGGAGGGTCCAAAGTAGATGGCTTTGGCATGAACGGAATATCTCCATAGAAGCCTAAGATCTTCAGGAACTGGTGTGGATCTACTGTTCTGCTTATGCAGGGGTATGCGGCAATGAAAGAGCTGACAGACTAGCTTCAAGAGCACCCATGGAAGGTGCATTGGAGATGGATAAGGGAGAGATACTGAGGGCATTTAATGATCGCCTATTAGAGAATGACACTGCAATCGATGAATCATCAAGGCTAAGACTGCTGGAATTTGGCAACAAACGTAAGACCAGCAGGGATGGACGTATGAGAGGATGCATCCGGCGTGTATACAACCAGCACGCAACAGGAACAAGTGGCATTCACATCCTTCGACATTTGCTTAGGGAGACTGAGGACCTATAGGTTTGCTCGGAGTGCAATGGCGTCGATTGTGATAAAAAATAAAAATAAAAATATTATTGCTTCAAGTTATGTCCTATCTCTCTTGCGACAGTTTATTCCCTCCCAATGTTCTTAACCTATTTTCCATTTTCCCTCCACCTTCCCAGAATAACCTAGATCCACACATAGCGAAGTCCTGAGTGTGACTCAGGTCGCCAGACGAAATCAATATTTCCCAGCTGCCATTTTGAGCACAGCTCTATTAAGACTTGAATTTTTTTTTAACTTGGCTTTTATTTTGTCTACGCCAGAGTGTTTTATTTTGTTTTATTTTAATCTTTCAATATAAAATAATATAATATAATATATAATATAATATAATATAATATAATACAATACAATACAATATAATACGAAACGATACTACACAATATCATATCATAGCATATCATATCATATCATATGTACTGTAAGCAAATCATTTTAAGCTTAATGTAAATATACCATAGACCACCATACAATGTCAGATAATTTTTGAGCCATTAAACGCGATGACATTACACGAATTTTCATAATTTATTACACTGAGGTACGTGCAACAAACAGCCAATTAAAACGTGTTCGGCGTCAGGTAATATTTGAGTCATCACGTACTAAATTCATGTAATTTTTGAGTCATCACATATGGTTACATAACAAAAATTATCATAATGTACTTACTACACTTTATTACAATGTATTATTACAATAGAGAAAAAAATACCCAGGAATAATTGTATCGAGAGGGTAACATACATCTTAAAAATACACACCTTAGTATACCAGGTATCCACATGCAGATTCTTCAAACTGGCATTGGCTCCTGAAGAACGACGGGCTCAGCAGCCCTACTTACACAACAACAACAACAACAGTAACGACAACAACCACAACAATAACAGGCAGCTGGACGCGCACGGAATCGGCAACATTAATCAACCCTCCCTGCGACTGTTCTCGCCAAAAAAAGTACAGTAAATAATATCAGCATGTGAGTTTGCAAATGCACCGTCACCTAAATAAAGATGTCACCGTAGATATTATTAAAAACATCATTTAAGCCAACAGTCAAGATGGGGAGTGACATACTGTACTAAATTCGATTTGAGCCGTCATTCACGAAAGTTTTGAATCACCAGGGCAAGAGAGGTAGAGGATGACCAAAGAACACACGGAGAAGAGAACCTGAGATAAACATGAAGGCAATGAAGTAGACATGGATGGTACGGGACAGGGAGACTTGATATAAATTTGTTGAAGGTATTGCTTCCTGAGAAGCTGATAATGATGATAGTGATGATGATGATGATGATTACAAAGTTACTGAAAGATCCTGCTACACCCATTTTTTTTTCTGTCGTCAGTCTAGATACCAGGAAGCCGAAAACAAGAACCGCGTTTTCTACCAAGATGTCGTAAAAAAAAAGGCAAGCTTTCTCATCAAGAAAAAGGAGGTGCTACAGAAACAACCACTGAAAAAGGCATGTATTGGTCTAGACTTGCTGCAGTGTAGCAGACTGTCGTGGTGGTCACATACCGCTGATGGAGCTAACAAGGACAAGAAAAATAAGAAGACGTGACCCTGAGGTGAAACAGTGTCATTCTCTACACTTTTTGAAATTTCCCAACAGCGCCCGTTTGATTGATTACACATGGTGATTCTTACTTAGTCGTCCCCCTTCTACCGTGAGGTGTAGAGGTTTGGAAGAGAGAGCGCCAGATTATCCTATCGGCTGTCTTCCTCCTGGCCTGGTTCCATTCTAGTCCTCGGTCCTTCAAAGATTGTCTAATGTTGTCCTCCCAGCGGACTCTGGGTCGTCCTGGGGGTCTGGATTCCTGGCTCTTTGTTTCCCATGCTTGTCGTGGTAGCCGATCTTCTCCCATTCTGCAGACATGGCTAAACCATCTTAGTTGGGACTGTTCTATCTGGGTCTGCAGGGGGTGTGATTTTAGACCTTGACGTATCATCTGGTTGCGGACCATGTCTCTTCTTGTTACTTCAACCACCTTCCTCAGATACCTCATTTCTGAGGTTTGGATCTGGCTTTTGTGGGTTGTAGTCATTGCCCATGATTCGCATCCTATTGTCAAGACTGGGACATAGGTGGAGCAGTATACAGCCATCTTCGTTTTCTTACCAACCTCTCTCTTGCTGAGGAATCCTTGATTTATGGCCTGAGAAAGTCTCCCAGCTGCTGCTTTTCGAGTACACATGGTGATTCAATAGGGAATATTGTTACTTTACACATGGTGATTCAATAGGGAATATTGTTACTTTACACATGGTGATTCAATAGGGAATGTTGTTACTTTACACATGGTAATTCAATAGGGAATGTTGTTACTTTACTTTCAATAGGTGAATGATTCAATAGGGAATATTGTTACTTTACACATGGTGATTCAATAGGGAATATTGTTACTTTACACATGGTGATTCAATAGGGAATATTGTTACTTTACACATGGTGATTCAATAGGGAATATTGTTACTTTACACATGGTGATTCAATAGGGAATATTGTTACTTTACACATGGTGATTCAATAGGGAATATTGTTACTTTACACATGGTGATTCAAATTCAAACCACCGCTGCCTTGCGGGAATATCCATTTATGGAATTGGCTGTTGTACCTAGAAAGGGACATTTGGGAGTGTAAGATGGCCAGATGTAATAACAAATGTAGACCTAAGGGAAAAAATGCGGGCAACAGCCAATACAAATGGAAATTAAGGTAAGAAAGTGAGGATGGATAGGACATACACTCAGAAGAGAACACTCAAGCATAGCCAGAGGCGCCCTTGACTGGAACCCACAAGGGAAAAGAAGAGTGGGGAGGCCAAAGAAAACTTAGAGAAGAACTGTGGAAGAGGAGGCTAGGGAAATGGGAATGACTTGGGCACAGCTGAAAAAGACAGCCCAGAATAGAAATCGATGGAGAACAACTGTTTCAGCCCTATGTTCCACGGGGAACGGAAAGGAATGATGATGAGAAAGGGACATGCAAGAAGTTTCCGCTATCTACGATGAGCGGAACATCGAGATTTTGAGCGTGAAAGATTTGAAAAGCGACAAATATAAACACTCGCGTGATCTTAAATAACACTGATTTAAAGAGAAGAAATCCCCGAGTAAGTACACAGGGGTCTCTGAAGAGACAAAAAACGATTAGGTCTACTGTACTCTCAGGCATTTCGTGACCGTTACTTCTGATCATGCAGAAGTGCAGACGTCACATGTTTTTTTACCCTGACGTCATAATTCAATTCAGGGGTGCTGTTTCAATAGCGATGCGTTTTAGTGCCTGCTTTATTTGCGCACAGCGATGCCTTCACTAGTGAACGCAAACCTGTGCACAAACGGAAGCGTAACAATGAGGTTGTGCATGGGACAATCTCACCGCGTAAAGCAAATTGCCACATACACTACCACTGCAAGAGCACGTGACTGGTTGTTGTAGGTTTCCTGCAAGGGGACTAGCTGCAGTGGTAGCCTCCTTACTCCGTGGGAAGCACGGACGAAAATAATCCTATATATAAAATCCCTGATCACCCGTTTGCCAGTCACTTCGATTACGGAAACAACAGCAGATGGATTGATTTGCCGTTGCCCTAAAGACGCCAATAGGCGTGATGGGAAACAATGGCAAAGAAAACCTATCTGCTGTTGCCCTAAGACGCCACTAGGCGTAATGGCCACTGACTGCTTTGACGGTCGGTGGCTAAGGACGGAAGAAGAAGATATAAAATCCCAGCTTTTTCTGTCAGAGCGTAACGCTAAGGGATGCACCTTTGGTTGAAATTCATTCATAACCCTCCACTCCCAAAGGAGCATAGGCCTTCAACAAACACATGCCAAGTCCTCCTGTCCCGTGCCATCATCTCAAGTTCTTTCCATGTTCTCCTCATCATTTTCACCTCTGTCTCCAACTCTCTTCTCCATGTACTTCTTGGTCTTCCTCTGCCTCTCTTGCCCTGGGGGTTCCAGAACAAGGACTGCCTTGTAATGCTATCAACAGGTTTCCTCAGTGTGTGTCCTATCCATCGTCATCGTCTTCTTCTCATCTCTTGTTCCACTGGCACTTGTCTAGTTCTTGTCATCAGTTCCACGTTGGTAACCTTGTCATACCATTTTAATCCCTCTATTCTACGCAAGCACCCATTTATGAAAGTCTGTAGCTTTTTGGTTGTTGTCTTTGTTGTTCTCCATGTCTCCGAGCCATACAATAGGACCGACTTCACATTTGAGTTGAAGATTCTTATTTTCGTGTTGGATCCGATTTCTCTTGATCTCCATATATTTCCCAATGCAATGAAAGCTCCTCTTGCCTTTTGTATTCTTATTTTGATATCGCTGTCTGTCCCTCCAACTTTGTCTATATTACTGCCAAGATATGACTTTGGTTGAAAGTTAGACAGTAATTGTATTGTTTCCCTTATTTAGGCACTCTCCCGAAAATAGTAACACTTACCAAAGAAGAATGCGCAAAAGACGGTGTATTTAATTCCCGTCTTATGACGGGCTTTTACACTAGTGATATGTAGTATTGAAAAAGAAGAAAATGTTTCACGATTTCAGAAGAAAAAAAAAAGCCAATATTTTGGCAAACCCGGCCGTCCTTCAAGGTATAATAAACATAAACAATGACCAGGGGGAGATTACAAACATTGTGAACTCAGATTACGCTCAAACATTAGCGTATCCAGTACACATCAAAAGATGATATGTAAAGCATCGATCGCTGATGATCAAGAGATCGTCATATTTTTCTTTCTTTTTCAAGGTGGGAGAAAGACCAACGTCTAACGTTAGTGGGTGAAGAACATTGGTGACTTCAATTAGTTTTGACTGGTGGGGATATGTATAAATAATTTTATAGTTGCATGTCTTCACTCATAGCCATCATAGCTGGCAGACGCTGGAGCTGGGTTGGCCATGTCCTCAGAAGAGACCCCGATGCCATCACAAGAACAGCTATGCTTTGGACGCCTGAAGGAAAACGAAAGAGAGGCCGACCAAAAACAACCTGGCGGAGGACTGTGGAGGCTGAGATGCAAAGAATGAACCAGAGTTGGGGCACTGTACGAAGGATGGCCGCCGACCGAGCAAAGTGGAATCAATTTGTTGTTGCCCTACAAGACGCCACTAGGCGTGATGGCCACTGACTGCTTTGACGGTCGGTGGCTAAGGATCAAAGAAGAAGAAGAAGATGTCTTCACTCGTTCGCTAGGGAGCTTGTAACCATAAGACGACTCCCATTATCATATACAGTGAAAAACATATACACGTTGTTCATCGTTAAGACCACACTAACAAATCAACATATTAACTTGTTATATGTTAACACGTTGAAAAATTACACTGTGTAAGAACTTTATAATAATTTGAAACAACTTGCGCTGAAATGTCAATCTCCCTTGATGTTTCTCCAAATTCACAGTTGGTTTGGTTTGGTTTAGTTTGGTTTGGTTTAGTTTGGTTTGGTTTGGTTTGGTTTAGTTTGGTTTGGTTTAGTTTGGTTTAGTTTGGTTTGGTTTGGTTTAGTTTGGTTTGGTTTAGTTTGGTTTAGTTTGGTTTAGTTTGGTTTGGTTTAGTTTGGTTTGGTTTGGTTTGGTTTAGTTTAGTTTGGTTTAGTTTGGTTTGGTTTAGTTTGGTTTGGTTTGGTTTAGTTTGGTTTTGAGGACCTTCTTCATTGCACACGGACAACTCCATAAAAGCTCCGATCTCCTCCCTTAGATCACACAAGAAGGATCGAGAGAATCCCAGTGTGTGTGTCTATACAGGAATCGTACATTCTATAAATACATTTGTGATAGTTTGTTTCCTAATCTTTAAATTGTGCCCAGGTCAGCGGTCGTATGTCCTACTCTTCACGATTTCCAACTGCCGAGTGATTTTTAACGTGCGCAATTTGCCTTTGTTTCGCACTTTTCCGAGAAGGCTAAGCATCCGATCTCACTACCCAGGAGATCTGGAAAACGGGGTATGACAGCATTATGAACCACCGGTTCTGAAAAGAATGTATGAGCAAACTCGGTATCTTTCGAATTAGAGACGGACGCCATACCTCTTAGCCACTCTGACCCTGAGTCACTCTAATTCACATTTTAGCCACTCTGACCCTTAGCCACTCTAATTCACATTTACAGTTGACAAGGACAAAGTCATTGGGCTGATGGTCCTAATTGTTTTATATCTACTGTTTTTGTTTCTTCGTTATATCTACTGTTTTTGTTTCTTCTTCTCCTTCTTCGTACACTCTCAGACGAGAACTAGAATATGTCCACAGAAAGCAATGGTCAGCTTGATGCTATTTCTATCTCCATAGAGCTTTTCCAGGAATGGTACTGGTGATGGCCACATGTGCTTTATCTGTTCCTCATATGTTGGGCATCTTTGAAGCAGATGTTCAGCAGTCATTTTATCGGTGCCACAGTTACACTGATCGGTAGTTCCTATCTTTAGCTAGTTTTTTTTTTCGATTGAATCACATTGCGCTGAACGTGTTTTGCAATTTGAACAAAATCTACTTCGTTCACTGTAAAAAAACGAAGTTTAAATCTAAGAATTGGGTTATCCCTCCACCCCCATCCCCTTTTTGGGAAAGGGGGGTAGGGGGGCTTATGTTAAACCTTCCCATACCTTCTATTTAATATAAGTAGAAATAAAGTCTGGAGTTTTCCATGAAAATGTACATAATACTTCTTCTTCCTCGTGCGTCCTGAAAAGGACGTTGGTTGCGTTGTGTCGCCGTTTACAGCAAAGCTGCGATATTTGCGCCTTTCGGCCCGACAAATCCGACTTCCGCGCGGCATTTTTTGGGACCGGGTTTGCCTTCCCTCTTCGATCCCTACTCTCTCGACCAGACTGTTGTGATGCAGCTTGTTTCCAGGACCACACTCTTGGAGGTGGAGTAGGGTCCTGGTCAGCTCTGGTTCGCTGACCCTGACGCAAGCAGTCAAGCTATGAGTCGTTGACTGCATTCATAATACAATAAATAAACAAAATAATTAATTTTGCATTAAGGAAACTATTCGGCATGAAAACTACGCCAGCTTGGCCTATTCCGCGCATGGAAGATCGTCGCATCCACAAAGATATTTTCTAAATAGCAAAAGAGCAGTAGAGCGACCGCAGCTGGGGTTCAAAGCTGTGTGCAAGAGAGACATGAAGGTACTGACCACAAATCCAGTAACCTGGGTTGATGAAGCTACCGATCTCACCAAGTGGAGATGTTCCTTAAAGCGTCATGTCAGATTGTGCGAAACGAAGCTCTTACAGGAAGGAAAAGAGAAAAATCAAAATACGAGGCAAAAAAAAAAAAAAAATCACCTATGGTCTATCATCTCAAGGGCATATTATCCTCATAGTTATGACTGTAGGAGGTTAGTAACTTCCCCGTACCCCCTTGTCAAGCTTCTTGTACCCGCTGGGGGGACACGCGCATCTCAGGCTGGGAACCCTCCGTTCTATTCTTTAAGTCTCAGCTCTATTGATTAATGCCTGGGAAACCAGACAAGAGATTGCAGCGGAAGCGATTTCAATTTAGCCTTGGCGTCTGTCTATCGGTGAAACAAGAGCGGGAAAAGGCAATGTCACAGTGACACTGTTTGGCTTTAAAACAAACACACAAAAAAACCCAATTCAGTGATGTCATTCAGGGTATTGCTGAGAGGAAAAACCCCCAGAAATGAACCAAATATCGACTGACAGCACAAAACCAAATTTAGCTGGTATTTGACACGCGCCAACATAGCGTTCTGTGAGTGAAACTGATCGAAGCTACAATCTAACGGCCAAATTCAGATATTTGGTCACGAAAGCGATGGTTAGTGGCTTAGATACACGTGAAGGATATAATATACACGTTTCAGACAACAGGGCAAAACCGTGAACAAACAACTTTTAATCATTGTCATCATATGGTTGCAGCGGCTTTAACGATCTAAGTATCATCATATGGTAATCTAGTGGTTTTGAGGATGAATTTCCAACTCAAGTTACTGTAATTTGACGAAAATAGGCCAATGATAGCTGACAAGGTATGGGACACAACGATCTAAACCAGGGTTTCTTGACCTGTGGCCTACAGACCCTGGGGGTCCATGAATTGATTCTAGACAGTCTGTGTATATAACCTAAAACTCTGAGTTTTATTTCCACCCAGGTTTGATAATTATCAATATATGTAAAATCCCAGATTTTTCTGTCACTAACGCTAAGGGATGCAACTTTGGTTGAAAGTTAGACATTAATTGTATTGTTTCCCTTATATGTACTCCTGAAAATAGTAACACTCGACAAAGAAAAGTGCGCATATGACGGTGTGCACAAACATTCAAAATACATTATTGCCGCCGTAAGCACTTGTTCGGTCGGTCGGACGGTCGGTCGGTCAGTCACATTTTTGCACACTGTCATTTGCGCACTTTTTTCTATTTTCGAGGGAGTGCATTAACTTACAACCACAGCTAAGTGGGTGCAACTGTAGTTGAAAGTTAGACAATAATTGTATTGTTTCCCCTTATATGTACTCTCGCGAAAATATAAATAAAGTGCGCAAATGAAGGTGTGCATGAACAGTTTGATTATGGAAAGAAGCCAAGAACACGATTGATAAACAGCACATGAACTGGAGTTTCGTCAAACTTCAAACGTTGTTCTCAGAGGCAGTAAGTCGACCAAAGCTTTTCAGAGGCGGTAAGTCGACCAGGGCAAGATTTTAAAAGATGCACGAACAATTACGGGACATGCTGTCATAAAAGAAATGTTAGTTATTTAGTCAATTTACGGTCCATTAGACCATTATCACTGCTCTACATGTCACTTAAGTTGGGTTACTCATGTCTTCATATTTAATACATCTATATAATTTTCACTACAAATATCTAAAGACGGTCGTCTGCAATGAAATGACCACAGAAGTGATACATCTGCAATACATGTAGCAGAAAAAAACAATAATTAACAACCTGCCAATTTTGGCGGGTTGTTGCTAGTATTTATAGAACTGTGGTGATGCAAAGTGGTTTTTTAAAATACCTTTGAATAAGGAAAATTGCGTTAGGTATTGGTGCTTTTGAATTTAATTCCCGTCTTATGACGAGCTTTTACACTAGTCATATACATTGGCCATGTCTGCAGAATGGGAGAAGACCGGTTACCATGACAAGCATGAGAAACCAAGAGGTAAAGAATCCAGATCTCCAAGACGACCTAGAGTTCGCTGGGAGGACAACACCAGACAAACTCTGAAGAGCCGAGGACTGGACTGGAACCAGGCCAAAGTAAAGACAGCTGATAGGATAGCATGGCGTTCTCTCTGGCTAATTTCTACACAGCAAGGTAGAAAACGAACGACTAAATAAAGTAAAGTTATTATGAAAGATTGTTATATTTAAAGAAGTATTTTCTGTTTACGGATTTTTTAATAAATATTTCAGTATGACTTTATAAAAGCTTAGCGATCTTTCTTTGTAATAAAATGTATTACTTGTATGCAACAATGTTAACTATGCGTCTATGTACATTTTGTCTAAGAAGGGTCTGTAACATTCACCGGACAATCAAAGGCGTCCGTACTCTTAACAATCAAAGGAGTACATAACACCGAAAAGGTTAAAAGAACCCTTCGTTTAAACATTCACAACGTGAGCCGCGCTGGCGTAATGGTTACCACACTACGCTGGCGATCGGGTGATCCAGGTTCGCGCCCTGGCGAGTACATTTGAAGAAGTATCTTCGGCCGGGACTTGGACTGGATTAATTCGAGTCCTGGCGAAGACAATTGAAAGAGTGCCTTCGACCAGGGGACTGGAATAACCCGAGCGGCTCCTGAGCACAAACCCTCTGTGGATGGGAAGTAGCGAAGCTCCTGACCGGGTTGGAAGGAAAGTCCACAGGCTCCCCAGCCTCGCAATGACATAAAATTTGTTTCATGTCATTGGGTCGAACTCCGCCTAGGTCGGTCCCAAGCCCGGCTGAAAAAGGAGGAGGGCGGCCTGCATGGAGGCTGTAAGGAGGCAGCGCCTCCACCATGCAAAGGCACAACAGGCCAATCACCTGTTTGCTTTAAATCATGATTACGAGAACTACAAGAGAGAAAACCGGACTGATTCTAAAGGCGACGAACTGGAACGGACTACGGACTACGACTTATGGAACTTGGAACACAAGAAGTATAAATGGGAAAGAAGAGGAGCTGGTGGAAGGGATGATGAAAGCAAAACTAGAAATCCTGGCTATAACGGAAACAAAGAAAAAAGGACAAGGAGTCATGGATCTCGATGGCAACACGCTGCTCTACAGTGGTGTACCCACATCTGAAAGAGCTAAAGGGGGCGTGGGTTGCATTGTGGCCAAAAACCAAAAAAATATTATCAAGGGAAGGAACTTTGTCTTGGATCGCATTATGATTGTAAAACTAAAAGAAGAAGAAACCATAGTCAACCTGGTCATACTGTATGGGCCAAATGAGGATGAAAGAGCAGAGGTCAAGGAAGATTTCTTCGAGCTGCTTCAAAGGACAGTGGGTGACTGCCTAGATGAAATTATCATGCTCGGAGATTTCAATGCCAGAGTTGGAAATGACCATGCTAAATGGGGAAGATATCGGAAGATATGGAGAAGATACTCTCAATGACAATGGAAAGCGACTCCTTAGATTCTGCAGTGAGCAGAATCTGATCATTACAAACACAAAGTTCCCCCATAAGCTCAAACATGCATACGCTAGATGTGAACCAACAAAGAATGAGAAGTCAGTGATCGACTATGCCATTGTTAGGAGGAGCTCATTCAAATATGTCCGGGATGCTAGAGTCTGGAGGGGGCCAGAGATTGGAAGTGATCACTACCTGCTTACAATCAAAAGAACAACTGAAAGAGTTGCTCAGCCTAGGAACTGCCCAACATCACGCAAGAAACTAAGTAAACAAACGGGGGAAATGAGCGACCTACAAGCTTAGAGAGCCAGAAATTAAGACCAGATATCAGGGGCTTATTGCTGCAGTGGTGAGCAACACAGAAGAACAACCTGATGACTTGGAAACCTTCTGGCTTAAATTCAAGGACATCATAAAGACAACTGCTGCTGAAGCATGTGGTGAAGTCCGACTTGGGAACGAGAGAAAGAGGACACCTTGGTGGACAGAGGAAGTCAAAGAGAAAATAAGAGAGAAGAAAATGGCATGGAAACAATACTTAGGAGCTAAAAACACAACAGGACAAATGGAGAAATATAGAGAATATGTGACACTCAGAACAGAAGCAAAGAACAAGGTATTAGCAGCAAAACAGAAGTCCTGGGATGAATTTGAAGAAAAGCTAGAAAAAGATGCGCAAGAAAACCATAAATTGTTGGATGAAGAGGAGGCAGAAAGACTTTGAGTTGATGACACGGGACATGAACACTTTGCTTACGTTTGTTGAAGGCCAATGTTCCCTGGTTCGAATCCAGTGAGTGCCTATCACTTCTTTTTTTACTGTTGTCTAGTTTTCTAGAAGATGGCTGTATACCGCTCCACCTATGTCCCAGTCTTAACATATGGATGCGAGTCATGGGCAATGACTACAACCCATAAAAGCCAGATCAAAACCTCAGAAATGAGGTATCTGAGGAAAGTGGTTGAAGTAACAAGAAGAGACATGGTCCGCAACCAGACGATACGCCAAGGCCTACAATCCCACCCCCTGCAGACCCAAGTAGAACAGTCCCAACTAAGATGGTTTGGCCATGTCTGCAGAATGGGAGAAGATCGGCTGCCACGACAAGCATGGGAAACAAAGAGCCAGGGATCCAGACCCCCAGGACGACCCAGAGTCCGCTGGGAGGACAACATTAGACAATCTTTGAAGGACCGAGGACTAGAATGGAACCAAACCAGAAGGAAGACAACCGATAGGATAGTCTGGCGCTCTCTCTTCCAAACCTCCACACCTCACGGTAGAAGAGGAACGACTAAGTAAGTAAGTCTAGTTTTCTCCTTCTTTGTTTGTTTGTTTGTTTCTTTCTTTCTTTCGAGTGCCTAATTAAACATATGCTCAATAATTATTTAATACCCACAGGCCTCGGATTTCCCTTTATTTATGACCAGGAAACAACGATCCCTGTTATCAGCCCAACCAGAGAGATCCAGTAACAGCCAGGCAATAGCAACGACCAGAGATAACATCGGATCAATAACCTATAGGTGGTATCTACCGACGAGTGTACCTGAGGACCTGTTAAAATACTTCACGTCTCAGCTTTATGAGGTGGGGGGTGACCGGATCTTTTCCTCATGTTAGAAAGAAGCAATCCACTGTCTTCAAGCATCCTATCCTATAAATATTATATACGAGGGGCGTTCAGAAAGTAATGCACCACATCGTTTTTCTCAGGAGCTGTTTATTCAAAAAGCATGAAATTTATACACAATATACATGGATATGTCATATAAACATCGGTATTATTCAACATAATCCCCATCAACTTGTACGGCTTTATGCCAGCGCGAACCAAGTGCATGTATTCCTAGCCCGTAAAAGATTTTTTCTTGATCATGTAGCCATTTCTTCGCTGCATGAATCGCTCCTTCATCATCTTCAAACCTTGTCCCACGGAGTGCATCTGTAAGAGGACCAAATAGATGAAAATCAGAGGGTGCCAAATCGGGACTACAGGGTGGATGGGGTAGTACAGTCCAACCCAATTTGGTGATTGCTTCCCGTGTTGCCAGACTTGTGTGAGGTCACGCATTGTCGTGAAGGAGAAGCAGGTCTGCTGAATTCTTGTGCGGCCGAACTCTGCGAAAACGTTGATTGAGTTTTTTTCAATGTCTTAATGTAAGCTTGCGAATTGATTGTCTCTCCTCTTGGCATAACGTCCACAAGAATCACACCTTCAATGTCCCAAAAGACAGTGATCATGACCTTTCCAGCTGAAGGAATTGTCTTGAATTTCTTTCTTCGTGGTGATTGCGGATGATGCCACTCCATTGACTGTCTTTTTGTCTCAGGTTCAAAATGATGTGCCCAGGTTTCGTCACGTGTAACGATTTAGCCAAAAAGTTCTCTCCATCAGCATTGAAACGCTCCAACAATTCAGAAGAAATTGCTTTCCTTTGCAATCGGTGGTCATTTGTGAGACTTCGAGGAACCCATCTTGCGCAAACCTTAGAAAATCCGAGAGTTTTTATAACTGCATTTGGACTACCAATGCTGACTGACAGCTGTAAGGCCAATTGTTGAGTAGTGATTCGCCTATCAGTAAGAATAATGCCCTCAGCGCATTTCAACATTTCTGCGTTGGTGGCTGTGGCAGGACGTCCACAGCGCGGCCGATCAAGGAGCTCCGCATCTCCACTTCCAGATTCTTTGATTCTCTGAACCCAGCGACTGGCTGTACTCCTGTCGACTGCAAAACTTCCATACACATCACATAGACGTTTGTGAATATTCACAACAGTTTCCTTCTCTGCAACGAGAAATTCTATCACAATTCGCTGTTTATAACGCAAGTTGCTAACACGCTCCATTTCAACGGTTTAGGGCAGCCGTATTATTTGGCCGGTTGCAGTGCAATTTGGTACACACAATTGGCACATGCCATATTTGAAGTGTGCAAAATTTCATGCTTCTATCTTCATTATTAGCTGAGAAAAACGATGTGGTGCATTACTTTCTGAACGCCCCTCGTATATAATATCCCAGCTTTTTCTGCCTGTTCGTAACGCTCCCTAAAATAGTAACACGCAACAAAGAAAAGTGCGCAAACCACGGTGTGCATGCGCCATGTTAACAGCGTGCGTGTTCAGACTTTTTTCTTTAAACCTCGGATGTAAAACAAATATTTTGATTTTTTAATACTCTCCCGAATATAGTAACGCTCGACAAAGAAAAGTGCGCATATGTTGGTGTGCATGAGCAATGTGAACGGCGTGCATGTTCAGACTTTGTACAAAATTATTTTACTACTATAATTAACAGGAGTGCGCATACAATGATCTAAGTTTCACGCTTTTGTTAGAATAAAATCAACTGGTATTTTCCTAATGATCGGCTACCACGACAAGTATGGGGAATTAAGAGACTTCATTATACTAGGTCCAGCATCGAGAGGTGTGGTGACCAATTCCCTTCCTCGCTGCCTTTTCCTTCCCTCACTCAAGAGCAAAGTCATGTTCCCATTTACAGCTCAGTAAACTGAACGGTAATGATACTGTGAATCGAACTTGTGCCGCGAGAGACCAGCGCTCTAACCACTCTGTCAATCGGACGCTCCAGAACTAACGTAGCGACTTTTAATAGCAGGCAAACAGCCGTGTTCTATATCACTTAGAGTTTAACAATATTTTCTTGATCGAGCCAGTTTTCTCTCACGGACAGTTGTACGTCGCATTGTCTCGATCAAGAAATCACAACAAAGCAAAATTAGAAATTAAAAAAGAAAACCTGTGTACTCTTCTGATGAACAATCGGATATTCACACCTAACATTATTTTTCACAAGCAGGTGAATAAGTAAAATTGCCGTTAGGTATTGATGCTTTTGGATTTAATTCCCGTCTTATGACGGGCTTTTACACTAGTAGTTATGAGAAGGAGGCTAGATATATCGTAACAACAGGAAAGATAGAAGCAAAAAAAGATAAGAGAGCTACAATGAGAAAAGATATTGGACAGTTTGACGTCAACAACGTAATTGATAAATAGTGCTAAAGACAGGAAGTTGTGGAGAGACATGAGAAAGTACAGTTTAAACCACATGTGAGAACCAACAGCGGCAGAAGCAGACGCCAAGAGATCCCACACCGACAGCTAAGTACTATAACAGCGCACCCCAATGAACATTTCAAAGTCTTTCTTTATCAGCCACCAAAATTTAACATCATCCAATGATGATAAATATCATCGCTTCTTTTTTTATAAACAACTTTATTTATTTAACATTGTTAAACTATAAGTGATTATTAAACCTGTTTATCTGTAACTGTAAAACTATAGTTGGTTTAACCACTACTGAGTTGAGTGTATGTCTGCACACGTAAGACTCACATTGTTCTAAATACATAACCAGATTAAGATATCAGATTAAGATATTGCTGAAACACCTTCAGCGGGGAGACCTCAGAATTACGAGCGAGAATATATATTACCTCACAGAAGGAGCGGGAGAATAATAAGTTCATGATAACTCATAATTTTAGATCCTCTTATTTGTTATGCTTTCTTTTCTGTAAAATGCCGTGAGGGCTCCCTTAAATAGAAACATTTTTTATTTCTATTTTTATCGCACCCAAGAGTAATCTTGAGTGAAGGTTGATACCTTTTGAAGATCTTCATCATTATACTCTAAGTTTGGCCATTCTTGGACCACTACTGCGGAGCAGGGCAGACAATCCCGCCACAGATATACAATCATGTACATAATGAGTTAGAGAAAAAATACAATATTTGGGAGAAGAAAAACCAGATCTAAGCTTCCATGTAATGCGCGCGCGGTGATCTGTTGGAAGACGAAAGGAGAAATATTACTACTGTGTACTTCTGCGTGTCGTATAAGGCAACTACCATCGGGTTGTGCTTAGTGGGGCTGGCTACTTTATCATTTAAATCAAACTACCGCTGTAAAGATTATATAACTGTTTTAAGCAGGCGTCTTGCTTGCACGGAGATCCACCCTACAGTGGTGGTTCAACGCTTCACAAGAAGCGATAAGAAGACCTACAGAAGATCCACCATTATTGCGATAACGTCAGGTTTTATCATAAGTCTTGCTTCCTGACTTCTGGAGCTATGCAGTCCTTCCATCTTGTTTTCTCGTCGCTTTTTATTTTTTACTGAATCCTTAATATCTGAATCATTGCCATATTTGGTGAAGGCGGGGTTTACATGCGCGCTCTCTCTTCTATCTCTCTCTCCCCCCCCCCCTTCCCCCCATTTCCACCATATTTTCCGCTTACAACGTTTACAAAGAACACGAAATCTTTTCTTGTATATCTCTGTATGGCATACTCGTGGTGACAAAACATATATTTCTATTGTTGTGTGTTGAGTCATAGAATAGATCACGTGAACAGGTAAAGTGTGTGTAAACAGCGTCATATTTGAAAAAAAAATTTAAAAAAATATATATATTACACTGTAATAGTCTACCCCAAGTATAAATAAGTACCTGCCTCTGCTCCTGAGTTAAAGAAGGCAAAGGCACAGAGGATAGGGAACTGTTCCCCCCCCCCCCCCCCCACACACACACGAAGCTTGATCTGGTATAGAGAAGTCTCTAACACTTTACTTCCCTATGACAATATGTTATATGGGACCTACCTTCTTTAAAATTACAATTATGGGATTATGAAGTGTTATTGAGCAATAATATTTAGTAGGGCAGGTAAACAAACACTAGACGTGTCAAAATTATGTTTATTACTAACGGCCAACCGTCGAATCGATCGATAATCGTAAGCTGGCTTCTGTGTTTTTTAGTTCAATCTACTTTTGGTTTTGGTTTTAATAACTATCTTCCTTGCACATGGGCAACTCCATCAGTGCTCCGATCTGCTCCCTTGGATACACATCAGGAGGATCTCAGCACAGTGCACGAATTCCGTAGCACCGGCGAGGATCCCAATGTGTGTAAACAGGAATCACATAAACTATCAGCTAGCATAGTGAAGCACTTACAAGTATTAATATCAGCTAGCATAGTGAAGCCCTGATAAGTATTAATATCAGCTAGCATAGTAAAGCCCTGATAAGTATTAATATCAGCTAGCATAGTGAAGCCCTGATAAGTATTAATATCAGCTAGCATAGTGAAGCCCTGATAAGTATTAATATCAGCTAACATAGTGAAGCCCCGATAAGGACTAATAAACTATCAGCTAGCATAGTGAAGCCCTGACAAGTATTAATATAAGCTAGCAGCATAATTAAGCCCTGATAAGTATTACTATCAGCTAACATAGTGAAGCCCCGATAAGGACTAATAAACTATCAGCTAACATAGTGAAGACCTAATAAGGACTACTAATTTCTATCAGCTAGCATAGTGAAGCCCTGATAAGGACTATAAGCTAGCATAGTAACGCTTTGATAAGGACTATTAAACTATAAGCGGAGCCGCGCTGGTGTATTGTTTACCACACTGCGCTGGCGATCGGGTGATCCAGGTTCGAGCCCTGGCGAGTACATTTGAAAGAGTGTCGTCGACCAGGGACTGGAATAACCTGAACGGCTCCTGAGCCGACCCAGCTCTAATGGGTACCTCCGAAATCGGCGAGTATCTGCCTGAATGGCGAGAGGATACCCGTTATTGTACAGGAAAAAAGGGATACTCACGTAAAATCAGTCTCAGGTTAGATATATTAACCGCAGATTTCGCCTCGAGTAACAGCGGGCGTACGAAAAAAAAAAAAAAAAAAACTAAAAAACTATCAGCTACTATAGTGAAGCAAGTGAAGCCCTAAGAACTACTAAATTAACAGCTAGCATAGTAACACTATGATAAGGACTACTAAATTGTCAGCTAGCATAGTGAAGCCTTGAAAAGGGCTTGTATTGAAAAACCCAAATAGCACGCTAGTTTTATAACACAAAGGGTAGAAAAAAGAATCTATGGATAAACCATCCACATCCAACCTGTTGTTATTTCTACAATCTCCAATTCCATCTTCAAACTGGCCCTATCTACAGTAACCCGTTTCTGTAAACACTGGGAGCTGTAATAAAAAAAAAAAAAAAAAAACTGGCGCATATTAGTATATGCCATCAGTTGCCAGCTTTTTTGTACGCGTAGTCTACGCTGTCAAAGCACTGTATATGGTACACCCAAATAGTGAAACTGGCCATTTTATGAAATGGGCAAATTTGTGCCCATTTTGTGAAATGGCTTCTGTAGTACTAATATAAAAGTTGATGTCCTGTGTTAATTTGTGAGTTGAAAGTATCAGTAATCCAGTTCAAATCATCATATCTTACTCCTTCTGTTTCTTGATCAATTTGATTGAAATACAACATAATTAAAGCGAAGAAGCCAGTTCACGGAATGGGCAAAAATTAGCCCAATTCATGAAATGGCCAATTTCACTTTTGGGGTGTAACATATACATGCTTTGAAGGTCAGTACGTGACAGCACTTCAACATGTGTTGCTTTGTCCTTCCACTTTTTAACTATTCTCATTTTGTAAAATATTTCTTCTTTACATTGCGAATCCCCTCGGTATTTGTCACAGCTCTCTGAGGGTCAGTAGACCCCCATGTTTTAGAACCACTGGCATAGACCGTGTACAACATAGACTAAGCAAACATTGCCGATAGTTTATAGATAATCAAACATTTGGCACCTGTTAACATACAGACGTCCGCAGCTTTTTATTCATCTTTTTTATGTTCTTATTTTCTCAGTTTAACATTTCTTCATACCTTTGTGAATATTTCTCTCAGGGGACAATCAATATATGTTTGCTGTATGAATAGTAAATGAGATAAACGTGGTCCCACGGGCAGGGCCGTAGATAGGACTTAAAAAAAAAAAAAGGGGGGGGGGGTGTTTAATAAAAAAAATTTTTTCATGCAAATTTTGGTACAGTATAATTTCTGCACAAATGTTTTTCACCAAACCCTGGGATGGGGGGGGGGGGGATGTGTGGGGGGTGTGTACCAAAATTTGTAAAAAATTTTGCATTAAAAATTTTTTTTATTACAACGTCCTATCTACGGCCCTGCCCGTGGGACCACGTTTATCTCATTTACTATTCATACAGCAAACATATATTGATTGTCCCCTGAGAGAAATATTCACAAAGGTATGAAGAAATGTTAAACTGAGAAAATAAGAACATAAAAAAGACAACACACATCCCCCCCCACCCCCCCCCCCCCCCCCCTCTTTCCATATCTACGGCGTTACCCACGGGGAACGGAATGGGAGCAAGGACGGAAACTTGTCACCCTATCTCACAATCATGATTGTAGAGTCGGTCAAACATTTTCCGAATCCGACTCCTGAAATGTTAGAAGTTCGACTTCGACTTATGGAATTTTGGACGCCCGACTCCCGGACTCTTGACAACATTTTTTTTTTTTTTTAAACTAGTCATAGGGCATAAACTTCGCAGTTGGAGTCCGTACATTTTTAACTGACTCTGACTCCGCAGCCCTACTGCCAATGTTGGACCTTGAGTAGTGAGGTCTCTAACACTTCACTCCCGTACGATAGTACCTTGAGTGGGACCACCCTTAACTTTCTGTACCCCGGATGGGCGTGCGACTGACAGAGTAGTTAGAACGCTGGTCGCTCACGGCAAAAGGTGCCGGGTTGGGCTGACGGTATCGACACACTCCAGTCGACCGAACTGTATATGGGTACCTCACTTTTCTCTTGAGTCAGGGAAGGAAAAAGCAGCGAAGTAGGAAACTAGTCACCCCCAGCTCTCGATGCTGGACCTAGTATAGCGTAGTCTCTAACACTTCACCACCTGCGGCAGTATCTACTATGGGACTACCTTTATCTCACGTATAGTCAGATTGGCTGAGTGGCTAGAGCACTTTCCTCTCACGGCAAAGTAACCTGGTTCCAGGCTCGAAATTTGGGAGCGTCACGCACCAGTCTGTTCTACTGTAAATAGGTGCCTGACTCTGCTCATGAACTAAGGAAGGAAAAGGCAGAAAGGAAGGGAACTGGTAACCGCTACCTCATAAAGCTAAACCTAGAATAGTGTAGTCTCTAACACTGCACTCGCCTACGGCAGTATCTGCTATGGGATCACATTTACCCTTTCTTTACCCAATGTACAGAGATTCCTATTATTATTAAACCTCTTAATTCTCGTATGCCTCCTTCACATTAGCAAAATCTTTTCCCACCAAAGTTGCAATCCATTTCATGGTGCATTTTTCGATATGTGAACTAAATTATGTACATGTTGAAACAACGCGCTATTTGTTCCCAATATACCTCATGGCGCGGGGTGTTTTCTTAAAGAAATATTCCTATATACCTCTGTTGCTTTTCGGTGACAAAATTTATGGAATTTCCCCCCATTTATATTACGCAGTATGGATAAGTATGGAACAAGTGTCTCTATCCTATATTTATATATATACTTAGGCAGTGAAGCCTTGTTGCTCATCACAAATTACGCTTCTGTGCTTTCGTGCCACTGTTTCCGTACATCTTTTCTAAAGCAAAAGGGAAATGAATGTAATGACCACAGGAGAATTAGGACTGTCATCAGGACGAGTAGCAGAAAGAGCGTAACAATAATTATTTCCGAATGTTTTAATGCGTTACTTTCTCGTTACCACTATTATTACTACTACAAATGTAATAATGATGTCGTCACACAGTATCGGACTCTGCAGTTCCACAGAATACTGGGAAACCGACTCGGATCCGTCTCACTTAATTCACATTGGCTCGCAGCACAGGCACAAGAAATATTTAGAGTTGATATTTCTATTTACTGCAGATGAATATGAAAATAGTCCCGGTCACCAATCGATAGTCGGCGATTTAATCTATGTGGCACGGAGACACATTTGCATAATGACTGTCCTTCATTTTTTTTTGTATGATGTCTCATTTGCATTTGAAAATGCGTGACAATAATTGTGCATGTTTTATTGTTATATTTGTTATCAATATCATGTTCCTCCATGGAGCATGGAGCTATCAGTGTGATTGGTCACCGTTCAGGACGCCTGCACTAGAGCATTCGTGTGCTCTTCATCATCTTTATCATCGTTATCATCTTCATCATCTTTATCATCTTTATCATCTTTATCATCTTCATCATCTTTATCATCTTTATCATCTTCATCATCTTTATCATCTTCATCATCTTTATCATCTTCATCATCTTTATCATCTTCTTCATCTTTATCATCTTCTTCATCTTTATCATGTTTATCATCTTTATCATCTTCATCTTTATCATCTTCATCATCTTTATCATATTTATCATCTTCATTATCATCTTCATCATCTTTATCATCTTCTTCATCTTTATCATATTTATCATCTTCATCATCTTTATCATATTTATTATCTTCATTATCATCTTTATCATCTTCTTAATCTTTATCATCTTCATCATCTTCCTCATCTTTATCATCTTCATCATCTTTATCATCTTTATCATCGTTATCATCTTCATCATCTTTATCATATTTATCATCTTCATTATCATCTTTATCATCTTTATCAACTTCATCATCTTCATCATCTTCATCATCTTCATCAACTTTATCATCTTCATCATCTTCATCATCTTCATCAACTTTATCATCTTCATCATCTTCATTATCTTTATCAACTTTATCATCTTCATCATCTTCATCATCTTCATCATCTTCATCATCATCTTCATTGTTATCATTCTGACTCCTTACGGAGCATGAAGTCACCACTACAACCGGTCCCCTTGCAAGAAGCCTGTCCCAAGCAGTCGCATGCACTTACAATGGTGGTTTTCTGTAACAATATGTTTAACATGATGAGGTTACCAGACCCCACGCACAACCTGATATTAGCCGCTTTATTACGATACGCCTGCTGGAGCAGTAAACGTATTCTTTCTTTGTCAGCCCAGAGGCGTCGTCTTCTCATCTCTTATTCAACTGGCACTAAACTGTCTGGGTTTTATCGTCAGTTCTGCATTGGCGATATTGTCATACCATTTCAATCCTTCTATTCTTAGAGGTTGGGAGTGCACCTATTTATTTTAATAAAAGAAAAAAAAAAGGTAAAGGATCACGTTACACGCCCATTGAGGCATATTGGGAATATGGTGTTAGACCCATAATTTCTTGACCATCGGCACACTAGGGGTGATGTGGTCAGCATTACGCCGGCCGCCTTAACCTTCCCAGAAGTTGTTCTGGTACCCAATTCACGAGGCTGGGTCGACCATGGAGCCGTTTGCGGTCTTAAAAATCCCACCTCAACTGGGGATCGAACCATGGACCATTGTGACAGTATGGACTACTACGTCGGATCAGCACTAAGGTGCTGCCACTTATTAGAGTTAGGGTAAGAATACTTAAGCAAGATTTAAACACTAAGTATTTCAGCGTGACTAGTTAGTAAATAAACACTAGCCACAAATCCTATGAGTCATTCAATCATGGTGTACATGAAATGACGTCATCAGAAATTGGGGCTGTAGCGATACAAGTAGGACGGAAGTGTTTTTTTTTTAAAGGGGGTTAAGTGAGTTGTTTTGAGCACGGGAAGAGAGCGGCAGTTTTTGGGTGGTCACCATCTTGTAAGTCCGATTTCCTGTGTGATATTTCATGGGATGACTGGTTTGTATACCACACAAGAACATGTACTTATGAACCCGTTTGACGTTATCAGTGTGTAGACATTAAATAAAGGTATTCATTCAGATTTATACCAGCTTGATCTTATTTCCTGAGCGTCAGTAGGAAGTGTCCTTTGTTTACATCAGGTAATCGAGAATAGAATGCTACCATATTTTTTTGGCGATCATACAGCCTACATCATAAAAACAGTACGGGTCTCCAAAAGAACTACCTGGGTTTCATCTCCAGTCTCATCTGTAATTCACCATTCCTGGCGGTAGCCAGTAAAACTACAGAAGTACATTGATAAAAGACATTGCCACAAAATTTATTACCCTGTAACAGAACGTTTTATTTATCCCTTTCACACCCTGTCACACAACCGAGCTAGGAAGACAGTGTACAAACCACTGCGCTACCGCGGCTCATTTATTTTAATGTATTTTTTAAAATGTTTCAAAGCCAAACTAAAGGACTGACGTGACATTAAATGTAGCACGTTCTTTGAAATTCTGGCCAGGATACAAAAGACAGCAATGTACGGTTAAATTTATTAAAGTAACTAGCATTCATCTTCGTATTCTAGTAATAATATAACGGAAAGATAACATGCAAGTGACAATCCAATTTTATTTTCAACAACGTTTTCAAAATGGCCAGGCCTTTTTAATGGAACCAAAGGCTATACCTTTTCCGGATTATTTTGGCCAACACTCACCGCCAGCTTGCATTTGTCTGGCAGACCTAGTAGGTCTCAGTTCAAGATATTGATTTTCTCAGAGATTCCCCACAGCGTGTTCCTAGCTCTACGTTCAAAATAACTTGCCTTAACACGTTTGTCTCATCCGGAATAGATAAATAAAGCCCCATCATTTCCTCTTGATGAAGATTAACTTTTGTAGTCCCCAGCAGTGCTAAAGCTTTACCCACAGTCCAAACTGAATGACGTTATATTTTGTTTCGGACGCGATATTTTAAAATAATCACAAAGGGCATACATTTATAAGAACATACTTAATGATTTCCACATATAGAGTTTTCTTGGTGAAATATTTATAACTACCACATAAACAATCCCGTCTGCTTTTCGGGAAAATATGGGAACGGTGCTTATTGCAACGCGAAAACTAAACTGAACATTGAACTATCGATCAGTGTGACGGTGGCACTGGTAAAATAACGGCTGAACATCTGCATCAAAGTTGCCCAACATATGCGGAACAGAGAAAGTGCATATGGCCGACACCAGTACCATTCGTGGAGAAGCTCTACGGAGATTCAAATAGCCTCAAACTGACTACTGCATTCTTTGAAAACATTCAACTGGACGTCTGAGAGTGTACGAAGAAGAAGAAGAACATCCATTAAAAAACACGCATGCCTTGCAACCTTGTCATGGCTCATTTTCGGGAAAATCCGGAAACGGCGCAAATTGCAGCGTAAAATCTTCATAGAAAACCCATTAATATAAAGAACATGCACGCTTTTCAACGTTTTGTTTTATCCTGCATTAACCAATGACCATAAGTCATGATAAGTTTGAGTTTGACTAACAAAGATCCAATGACGGTGAAATGGACTCAACAGGAATAAAATTAGCGCAGAAGAAATAAATAATGCAGTCATCATAAAATGCAGCAGAAATAGCAGCCATAATTCATTTACTTTATTTTGACGGGTTACGTGCTCATGTATATCTATCTATTTACACACACACACACACACACACACACACACACACACACACACACACACACACACACACACACACACACACACACGTATATATATATGACAACAACCTAAAAGCTACAGACTTTCATAAATGGGTGCTTGCGTAGAATAGAGGAATTAAAATGGTATGACAAGGTTACCAACGTTTAATTGATGACAAGAACTAGACAAGTGCCAGTGGAACAAGAGATGAGAAGAAGACGATGGCGATGGATAGGACACACACTGAGGAAACCTGTTGATAGCATTACAAGGCAGTCCTTGTTCTGGAACCCCCAGGGCAAGAGAGACAGAGGTAGACCAAGAAGCACATGGAGAAGAGAGCTGGAAAAAGAGGTGAAAATGATGAGGAGAACGTGGAAAGAACTTGAGATGATGGCACGTGACAGGAGGACTTGGCATGTGTTTGTTGAAGGCCTATGCTCCTTTGGGAGTGGAGGGTTATGATGATGATGATATATATATATATATATATATTTGTAGGTTTTTTTCCTTTGATTTTAGGGCCTTGCACAAAATATTGGCTTTTTTTCGAGCATGGGTTATAATTTGGTTATATAAAATGTAAGGTAAAGGATCCCGTTACACGGCCATTGAGGCATATTTTGGAATATGGTGTTAGGCCCATATTTTCGTGACCATCGACACCCTAAGGGTGATGTGGTCAGCATCACGTCGGCCGAATGTGGGTATATAGTGTTCCTTTTTCTATATAGTACATTACATTTGTTGTTTTTCTAGACTGCAAATTCGCTGGCGTTTGGTGTGGCGTTTTGTGTGAGTGTGTGTGTATCTCTTCCCTGTTTTTTTCGTATATCTCCTGTCACCCTGTTGAGTTTTGACATGTTTGTACTTTGATTTATTGTATGCTACCTTTTTATTTACTGCCCTTGAGAATGACTCATGTATTTATATTGGGAATGCACTGCTTTGAAACTTTTTGTAATTTATCTTACTTTTGTACTGAACTTTTGTACTGAACTTTTGTACTGAACTTTTGTACTGAACTTTTGTACTGAACTTTTGTGCTGAACTTTTGTACTGAACTTTTGTACTGAACTTTTGTGCTGAATATATTGTTTATGTATTTGTTTTCTTCTTTAATCATTCTCCTTTGCTCTGGTACTTATGTGTTAATTTTTGTTTTGGTAATATGTGTGTGTGTAGGGGCTGTCATGTGCTGGCTTTCAAAGCATGTATACACTGCTTAGGCAGCGTAGGTTATGCTGGCTTGGTCATGTCCGACGCATGGAAGATTGTCCCATCCCGAAAGATATCTTCTACAGACAACTGGCAGATGACACAAGAACAGCCGAGCGACCGCGGCTGAGGTTCAAAGATGTGTGCAAGAGAGACTTGAAGGTACTGGATATAAATCCAGCAGCCTGGGAGGATGAAGCTGCCGACTGCACCAAGTGGCGATGCTCTCTACAGCTTCACCTCACGGCGAAAAGAAGATCTCACAACAAGCAGAAGAGCAAAGAACAAACTGAAAGGAACAATAGGTAAAAAAGCAGCTGCGGGCTATTACCTTGTTATAGTCGGTGTCAGGTATGACTGAACTACTATGTAGTTATATGTGTGTGCAAGGAAACATATACTTCATTAATAAAATATTCAAAGAAAGTGTTACGCTTCCATTTGTACACAGCTTTACGTTCACTAGTGAAGGCATCTCTGTGCGCAAAGGGAGCAGCACTAAAACGCATCGCTATTGAAACCGCACCCTTGAATTTAATTATGACGACAGTTTAAAATAAAATAGTAAGCATGCGCGTCCACATGATCGTCTGCGTGAGCAGAGGTAACGGTCACTTTGGGCTCTTTCCATTATGTCCTTCGCAGCGTTCGGACGTGTTTGATATAAGCTCCAGCTTGTGTGTATGATGCACTATATTTCTGCATTTATTGGAGCAAGTTTAAGATGACATGCCTTAGATTAATATATGCACGAAAGAGGAAAGTATCTAGCAAGTATGATTACAATTTGTGTCGATTTATTCGAATCATAGTGTCGCTGACAGTTGGACTTGGACGGACGGCATCTTTGCCTAAATTTCCAAGTCTGCTGACGACATAGTACTATGTGTTATGGAATCTCATTTATGCTTATGATGTAAAATGTGGAGTATTTTGTCTCATGGACTGTCCAAATAAATTACAAGAACTTTACCACGGACTGCACTGCATTTAATTTTACAGGTTGCTGTTGCTGTGTTCATTAATGCCTTCATCAAAATTTCTCAGTAGCCCAACGGTGCACTGCGATGGCGTCTTCTCACCTCTGCCTTAAACTACTTACTTGCTTAGACGGACGTTCAGACCGAAAGATCGATTGACCTTTAGAAACTTGCCCTAAAATAATCAATGGTCACCGGGCCTTGATTGATCGGAGCTTGCTTCTGCAAAACAGGATACGGAGGATAGAGATGGGTGGATAGACTCAGGACAGTAGGGAGGAGATTTAATAATAATAATAATCATCATCCCCCTTCAACAAGTGTATGCCAAGTCTTCCTGTCACGTGTCATCGGTGCCAGGTTTTTCCGTGTCTTTCTCACCATTTTCATTTCTGTCTTCAGTTTTCTTCTCCATGTGTTGTCGACTTACCTCTGCTTCTGTTACCCTGGGATTTCACAACAAGTACTGCCTGGTAATGCTATCAACATGTGTGTGCTATCGATCTTCAGCGTCTTCTTATCACCCCTTATTCCACTGGAACTTGTCTGGTTCTTGTCATCAGTTCCATCTTGTCATACCACTCAGTCCGACTATTCTAGCAAGCACCCATTAATAAAAGTATGTAGCTTTTTGGTAGTTGCTATTGTTGTTCTCCATGTTTCAGAGCCATACAATAGGACTGACGCCATTTAAGTTGAAGATTCTTATTTTCTTGTGTTCGACGAATTCTTTTAATCTCCATGTATTTCCCAATACCAGGAAATCAAGAGATATAATATTAAGATATTAATGACGTATGTTAGAAACGCCAAAAGAGACTTGGAGAACGAGGTAGACCGAAGACCGACAGGATAGACACCGACAGACTATGAATCCAAGATCGCTGATTGTTAAACGCTGGCAGGGAAGTAGCTAAGTAGCAACATGGTCAGTAGCACGTTTTCAAACTGGTCTGCTCAAACTCTGCAGAGGTTATAATGACAGAGAGACAAGTTACTTTCTTTACCGATGCACAGTCAGTAATTGCAACGTTGAAAAACCAAAATAATGCAGACCTGGATGACCTCAGAATAGTGCTCCACAAACTATGTCAACGATTAAAAAATGTTGTGATCCAATGGATCCCATCTCCTTGCAACATCACTGGCAATGAAGAGGCTAACGGATTTGCAAAGGAAGGTGGAAAGCTACTTCAACCTGATGCAAGCATAACTTTCGAGGAGGTAAAGAGTTTTATCAGAATCAGATACAGAAACAAATGGGATGTAGAACATCCAGGTCACACACAGAAGGATGCATACTACCAGCTCAACAGAAGAGAACAAGTAGTAATCTACAGACTCCGCACTGGCCACAACAGATTGAGATACCATCTATTCAACACTGGCCACAACAGATTGAGATACCATCTATTCAACACTGGCCACAACAGATTGAGATACCATCTATTCAACACTGGCCACAACAGATTGAGATACCATCTATTCAACACTGGCCACAACAGATTGAGATACCATCTATTCAACACTGGCCACAACAGATTGAGATACCATCTATTCAACACTGGCCACAACAGATTGAGATACCATCTATTCAACACTGGCCACAACAGATTGAGATACCATCTATTCAACACTGGCCACAACAGATTGAGATACCATCTATTCAACACTGGCCACAACAGATTGAGATACCATCTATTCAACACTGGCCACAACAGATTGAGATACCATCTATTCAACACTGGCCACAACAGATTGAGATACCATCTATTCAACACTGGCCACAACAGATTGAGATACCATCTATTCAACAAGCTAAAGATAGGAACTACCGATCAGTGTAACTGTGGCACTGATAAAATGACTGCTGAACATCTGCTTCAAAGTTGCCCAACATATGAGGAACAGAGAAAGCGCATATGGCCGACACCAGTACCATTTGTGGAAAAGCTCTACGGAGATTCAAATAGCCTCAAACTGACTACTGCTTTCTTTTAAAACATCCAAATAGACGTCTGAGAGTGTACGAAAATGAAGAAAACTCTTTGACGGAAAAACAAACTGTATAACGGCAATATATATTGTCTCAGGTAGTTCGTTAGTTTTAAGAGAGTTAGATGAGGCTACATGAGAATGAAACAAAGGAAAATAAAGTCATTTGAAGCGGTAACGCGGATTCTATAACTTGATAGAAGTTTCTTCTTCTTCTTCTTCTTCTTCTTCTTCTTCTTCTTCTTCTTCTTCTTCTTCTTCTCAAACAAATCGTAATCGATTAATGGAATTTCTCTAATCAAAGATTAATCAATCAATTTCGAACAATTTAATAAATTATAAAAATCATAAACATTTTTTTTTAAAAGCACTAAAGGCTTTATTTATTTTACTAGCTAATAAGGCATCTTAGTCATGTAAATGTAATGAAAATACTGAAACGTTACAACTAAACAATTTATTATTCTTGACCAAAATTGCCTAATTCCATAACACAAACCTGTAATATAGCAAATGCTCTCGTATTTAAGCAAAATAATAATAATAATACATAAATAAACATTGCTAAAATGGAATATTCGATTAAAATGTTTCTTATTGTGACAGAATAACCTCGAACGTAACATTTATTTGTGCCATCCTATAATTCATTCTGTGCCCTTCACTTATTTTTCCCATCTCTGATAGTATTTGGTATTTTTGATTCATTGTTTACACTCCCTTCCCTCAATTCTTGTTATGTCGGAACTTCAGCGACCATCTTTTGCTGATTAGGGTAATCAACCCCTTTCGTTTGAACCCATATTGACACCTGAGATCGATAGAGAGAAGTGTGTTTTACTAATGTGTAACACATTTCCCTGCCAGACCGTGCATGGGTGCGGCCGATTAATAAGTAAACAACCTTGGGATGACCACAGTCGATTATCTTATCGCATGGAAATGTCTCTGTCGGAACAAGGTGTTGTCAATGTTTGCTGGACCGGGTAAATGTCATAATCGTTTCCGGACAAGACTTGTTGGAAGAATAATTATCCATCTTGAAAGAGATTACCTATGAGATTTTACGAAGTCGTGAGTGTAAACATGATCGATAATAGACGGGAGCTGGCGTACCATATATGGTGACTGTAAACAACAAATGTTTTTGCTTTTTTTTACGCAGGAATTTTTCGTGAGAGAAGAAATTTGGGTCTGTGGTACCAATTGGTGGTGATATCTGTGAAACAAGTGAGTGGTATAAGTGTTCTGCAGTCAAAGCTAGACACCTACAGCAGAGGGGTCTTAACAGACGCTGGACCATCTTTGCAATTACCTCACGATACTACAAGGGACGTGTTGCGGTCACCAGACTTGACCAGTGACGAGAGTGAACCAGTCCATTACCTACAAAGAACAAGCATCGGGTGGAGCAGAAACCAACCGACATTTTACTGGCAAATAAGTACCCATTCAAAGCTGCCAAGTGAACTCTGTACTCTTAAACAATTTTTCAAATCAGACCATCACCTGCGAGGAAATTTTAAAGACTATCTAAATTCACCCCACCCTTATTTATTTTACACTTGTTAACGATAATTGATTATTAAATTTGTTATCTGTAATTATACAAATTTATATTTGATTTTGAGTGAACTGCGCCCGTTTGTCTCAGTCATTTTAAATACCTATAACAGAGTTATTTAAATAATATTTTACTGAATAAAATCTGTTGGGGGCTCATCAGAACCAATCAATCTCGTAACTCATAAAGGTCAAGAAAGATAAAAAGTTTACACGGCCTGGATCCTATCAGCTGTAGTACTTGATTTCTTTAAATTCCTATGAGGCTCCTTAGAACTGAAGCACCATTCTTCAATTCACATCTCTGTCAAGAGTATTCTTGAGCGAACGATAGATAGATAGATACCTTTGAAGACCCTCAGTAGATACTCTGAAGTTTGGCCACTGTTGGACCATCACTGCAGAGCAAGGGGAGTAAATCCCGCGACATTTATCTATTAAAAAATTCTTAACCCATTAATCGTTTAATTAATCGTTAAATATCACAGCCCTACTAACTATATATATATATATATATATATATATATATATATATATATATATAATATATATATATATATATATATATATATATATATATATATATATATATATATATATATATATATATATATATATATATATATATATAAAGTAAAAACCGGAAGGAAATGTAAAGGAAGAAACAGAAAACATGAAAGAAATAGGACACTTCTTAGAACATGAGACAGCAATTGTACACCATAATTCTTTACCATCATTTCTTGACCAGGTTCTTTCTAGTAATATTATTGACAACACAAAAGATATGGAGTACCGCAGGACTTAAACTGCTTATTTTTTTTCCTCCTTTGACACGAGTCCAGACCGAAAGATCGATTAACCGTTGGAAACGTGCCCAATAATAATCAATAGACAACACTCGGTCTTGGCTGATAGGAGCTTGTCTGGGGAAAATAGGAAAAAATTCTGGCCAGCATGGACGAAACAACGAGAAAGGACAGGAGACATAATAAAGAGTAGGAAGAAATTCGCTGATGCAGAAGATATTAAAAAACTAAACCTTGAAATACATTAATAATAATAATCATCACCATCATAATCATCATCATAATCATCATCATAATCATCATCACCACCATAATCATCATCATAATAATCATTGTCATCATAATAATCATCATTATAATTATCATCACCATCATAATCATCATCACCATCATAATCATCATCATCATAATCATGGCAATCATCATCATCATAATCATCATCACAATCATCATCATCACAATCATCATAATAATCATCATCATTAACATCATAATCATCATCACAATCATCATCACAAACATAATAATTATCATAATCACAATCATCATCATAATCATCATCATAGTCATCATCATCATAATCATCATGATCATTGTCCTTTGCGCTCCTTAGAAAGCATAGAGCCACCACTACAGCTGGTTCCCTTGTAGTAAGACTGCCTTTTGTGGCTATTAGTTTTACACTATGAGGTTGCCAGGCCTCCCCCTCCATGCCCAACCTCATATTAGTCGCCTTGTACGACATGCCTGAGGGTGTAGTAGTCCTATTCTTTCTTTGTCTCTTCAGGGCCCCCCCCGTGAGCTACGGAGCTTCAGATTCCCCCCCCCCCGGTGAGCTACTGAGCTTCAGATCCGCCCCCCCCCCCGTGAGCTACGGAGCTTCAGATACCCCCCGTGAGCTACTGAGCTTCAGATCCCCCCCCCCCCCCCGGTGAGCTGCTGAGCTTCAGATAACTCCCCCCCCCCCCGTGAGCTACTGAGCTTCAGATACCACCCGTGAGCTACGGAGCTTCAGATACTCCCACGTGAGCTACTGAGCTTCATATCCCCGCCCCGTGAGCTACGGAGCTTCAGATACCCCCCGTGAGCTACGGAGCTGCGGATACCCCTCCCCCCCGTGAGCTACTGAGCTTCAGATACCCCCCCCCCTCAACCCGTGAGCTACGGAGCTTCAAATACCCCCGTCCGCGAGCTACGGAGCTTCAGATATCTCCCCCCCCCCTCCCCCCCCCCCCCCGGTGAGCTACTGAGCTTCAGATACCCCATGTGAGCTACGGAGCTTCAGATCCCCCCCTTCTGAGCTACTGAGTTATACCCCACGTGAGCTACGGAGCTTCAGATACCATTTCCCCCCCCCCGTGAGCTACGGAGCTTCAGATACCCCTCCTGAGCTACGGAGTTTCAGATTCTTTCCCCCCTCCTCCCCCTCCCCCCCCCCCCCCCTCCCCCCCCCCCCCCTCCCCCCCCCCCCCGTGAGCTACGGAACTTCAGATTCCTCTTCTCCCCCCCCCAACCGTGAGCCACGGAGCTTGAACATTTCGCAGAGAATGAGAAACTAAAGTACAGACAGAAAAATGAAAATAAAAAAAAAAAATAATGTAAAAACTTGTGAACATCTGTTCTGACGAGAGAACACGAGAAGTCAAGACCAAGATGAATACAGGGGCACAAAGAAAGACGCCGGTTTGTCATTAGAAGAGAATGGGAAGACATAAACTGCCAACATAGTTTAGAATGTTCAAAACAGTATGAGAAAACATAAACTGCCAACATAGTTTAGAATGTTCAAAACAGTATGAGAAGAGATAAACTGCCAACATAGTTTAGAATGTTCAAAACAGTATGAGAAGACATAAACTGCCAACATAGTTTAGAATGTTCAAAACAGTATGAAAAGACATAAACTGCCAACATAGTTTAGAATGTTCAAAACAGTATGAGAAGACATAAACTGCCAACATAGTTTAGAATGTTCAAAACAGTATGAGAAGACATAAACTGCCAACATAGTTTAGAATGTTCAAAACAGTATGAGAAGACATAAACTGCCAACATAGTTTAGAATGTTCAAAACAGTATGAGAAGACATAAACTGCCAACATAGTTTAAAATGTTCAAAACAGTATGAGAAGACATAAACTGCCAACATAGTTTAGAATGTTCAAAACAGTATGAGAAGAGATAAACTGCCAACATAGTTTAGAATGTTCAAAACAGTATGAGAAGACATAAACTGCCAACATAGTTTAGAATGTTCAAAACAGTATGAAAAGACATAAACTGCCAACATAGTTTAGAATGTTCAAAACAGTATGAGAAGACATAAACTGCCAACATAGTTTAGAATGTTCAAAACAGTATGAGAAGACATAAACTGTGCCAACATAGTTTAGAATGTTTCAAAACAGTATGAGAAGACATAAACTGCCAACATAGTTTAGAATGTTCAAAACAGTATGAGAAGACATAAACTGCCAACATAGTTTAAAATGTTCAAAACAGTATGAGAAGACATAAACTGCCAACATAGTTTAGAATGTTCAAAACAGTATGAGAAGACATAAACTGCCAACATAGTTTAGAATGTTCAAAACAGTATGAGAAGACATAAACTGCCAACATAGTTTTAAAATGTTTCAAAACAGTATGAGAAGACATAAACTGCCAACATAGTTTAGAATGTTCAAAACAGTATGAGAAGACATAAACTGCCAACATAGTTTAGAATGTTCAAAACAGTATGAGAAGACATAAACTGCCAACATAGTTTAAAATGTTCAAAACAGTATGAGAAGACATAAACTGCCAACATAGTTTAGAATGTTCAAAACAGTATGAGAAGAGATAAACTGCCAACATAGTTTAGAATGTTCAAAACAGTATGAGAAGAGATATTGTTTTAAAATCTTCACAATAGAAAGGGAAGAGATAAACTGCCAAGATTATTTTAGAATCTTCACAATAGAAGAGGTAGAGATAAATTGTCAACATTGTTTTAGAATCATCACAAGAGAATGGGAGGAGAATACTGCCAACTCTGTTTTTTTTTTTTTTTTAGAATCGTCACAGGGAATTAGAAGAGATAAGTTGATAATGCTATTTTGGAACAATCCCAAAAGAAGTTGAAGAGATAAAAAGCCAAAACTGCTTTAGCATGCTTCAAAACTAGAGATGAAGAGACAACACCCCCCCCCCCCCCAAAAAAAAAATAATAATAAAAAAATTACCTACTGGTGGAACAGGACTTAATCCAAAAATAATTTAGTGCAACACATAAATAAGAATCTTGAACAAAAATGTCGAGTCAGTCCTATTGTATGGATGCGAAACAAGGAGAAGAAGCACACTGATAAACACAAAGATACAGACTTTCATAAATGGGTGCTTGCGTAGAATAGAAGGACTGAAGTGGTATGACAAGATTACTAATGTGGAACTGATGGAACAACAAAAACACCACACAAACACCAGTTTACCATGAGCTGGTGAGGAGAAGGTCTTGGCTTTGAACTGGAAATAAAATAATGCACACGTAAGTGTATGTTCCAGGCAGTCGTGAGAAATAAAGAAGTAGAAAACTAGACAATAGAAAAACAACAAAAGAGATAGGCATACCGGAGGCCTGAACACAGGACCTTCCAAAACGAGAACACAACCTAGCGACACAATCGAGCCGCACTATCTTTCTAACCAACTCGGCACCACAAAAAAGTAGTGCTACGTGAGCAGAGGTCGTTAGCGCGATTTTCCTCACGTAACACCGGATATACACCTAGGAACGATCCAGCCTAATTAATGATGCAATCACTTCTGCGGTCCCTCTATTATTTTTGGATAGGAAACAGATTGTTCTGGAATCCCTATGGTAAGAGAAAAAGGGGGAAAACAAAACAGTACGTAGAGGAACGAAAGCAACAAAAACAACAACCAAAAAAGCTACAGACTTTCATAAACGGGTGCTTGCGTAGAATAGAAGGACTGAAATGGTATGACAAAGTCAAAAATGTGGAATTGATGACAAGAACCAGACAAGTGCCAGTGGAACAAGAGCTGAGAAGAAGACGCTGGCAATGGATAAAACACACATTGAGGAAACCTGTTGATAGCATTACAAGGCAGTCCTTGTTCTAGAATCCACAGGGAAAGAGAAGCAGAGGTAGACCCAAAAAACACATGGAGAAGAGAACTGGATACAGAGGTGAAAATGATGAGGAAAGCATAGAAAGAACTTGAGCGGATGGCACAGGACAGGAAGACTTGGCATGAGTTTTTTTAAGGCCTATGCTCCTCGGGAAGCTAAAGGGTATTGACTGATTGATTGACATAGAGGAACAAACTGCAGACAGAAACGAAAGGGAGAAAGCAGATAGGAAAAGAGGCTAAGCTAATGGCACAGGACTGGATGGCTTGGCAAATGTTTGTTTACGCTCTGTGCTCCACAGGGAGCGGACATTTGATGACGATGATGATAACAGGACATACCTTTAAATGTACAGGGGAAGAGGCTAAAGCTAAGGTAGTGATGTAGCAGATACTGTTGTAGTGGAGCGAAATGTTGGACACTTTATCGTACTAGGTTCACAAGCTCTTTTGAGGTACGTTGACCAGTTCCTTTCATGGCTGTCTTTGCTTTCCCTAACTCAAGAACAAAGTGAGGTACCCATTTACAACTGGGTAGAGTTGAGCGTGTCGATCCGCGGAATTCGGCAACTGTGCTGTTAGAGGAAAGCGATCTTGCCGATTAGCCAATCAGACGCTTGGGGAATACAAGGGGGAGATAAAAATAAAACAAAAACCTTGGAGAAGAAGGGTAAAACAGTAAGCTACTATAACCGGAATCTTTGGGCGGAAATGACGAAATCGGCATAAAACATACGTCTGTGGCGAGCAATTCTTGCAACCAAATCTTTGCCCATCTTGATTTTCTCCAGTGCTGCCTTCAGTGCTTCCATCTTTATGTCATCTTCACCATCATTGGTTTTCACTTCTGTGCTAGTGGTTATCATTTCTGATGCTTGACCTTGCTCACCATCCAAGGAGTTCTGAGAAATATTCTTTCCATCTTTCCATTACTTTCTTCGGGGCAGTAAGAATTTGCCTTGCTTGTCCTTTATAAATTTAGGAGTGCACTGTTTTTCCTTCCTCATGTTCTTTAGGGTCTTGTAGAACAATTTCTGGTTTTCTTGAGCATCTTTTCCTAGCTTTTTCTCCAAATTCTTCCAAGGACTTCTGTTTTGCTGCTAGCACCTTGTTCTTTGCTTCTGTTCTGAGTATCACATATTCTCTATATTTCCCTATTTGTCCTAATGTGTTTTTAGCGTCTAAGTATTGTTTCTATGCCATTTTCTTCTCTCTTATTTTCTCTTTAACTTCGCCTGTACACCAAGGTTTCCTCTTTCTCTTCTTCCCAAGTCGGACTTCACCACATGCTTCTGCGGCAGCTGTCTTTATGATGTCCAAATCTTCAATGCGAAAATAATAAAACGAATAGTGGTGATTTTAATGCTAACAATAATAATCTATACCCACTCAAGCTCTAACAAAAAGAGATTAAGAATATTTCGAACATAATATTTTTTATATACGAGACCAATATGATGTATTATTTGGCCATTTATGATGTTTTCGTGCAATATTTGTGCTGAGAAAGATACTAACGCCGTAACTTCGTTGCCGTCATAGTCTGTTCTGTGCATCCGTAAAATTACAACACATACAATTTTGTGTTTATCCTTCAGTGAAAAGATACATCTTCGTGGCGGTGCTAAAAGTAAATTCAAGTTTTTATTTACTATGACGCACCGGTGAACCATAGAAATATTCTGCTGCTGGTTGAATAGATCCTACAATCTTTGAATGGGACAATACTTCAATGGGCTTTATTTCTTGCGGAGGTTCTTAGGCAGGCCTTCTCTGAAACTATACACTGTATACTGTATACTATAACTGTGCCTACTTATTTTCATCTTTGATTATAAATGATATTGCAATTCAATCAATTAATATATTTTACACGGAAAAATCTACATTAAAAAAATCTTAACTATTGCAATGATTACCCTAGTCAGCGTTGGTTCGTTGCAGACATTAAAAAAAAACATTACAGAAGAACGTTTTCTGCGGTATTATACAGGTTTTGCTAATATCCGAAATTTACATTGCGTAGCACGGTTTTCTGGTGAACTCTTAAATACTTCGAGCCTATTAGAGCATAGCGAAACATTCTTCTTCTTCTTCCATCCTTAGCCAACAACCGACAAAGCAGTCAGTGGCCATTACGCCTAGTGGCGTCTTAAGGGCAACAGCGAATAGATTTTCTTTGCCGTTGTTCCCATCACGCCTAATGGCGTCTTTAGGGCAACGACAAATCAATCCGTTTGCTGCTGTTTCCGTAATCAAAGTGACTGGCAAACGGGTGATCAGCCCGTTGGGATAGCGAAACATTACCGACTGGATATCCGTTCTCAGTCATGCGTGATATAGGAATGCTCTAGATTTGAGAATAAGCGAACAATGTAGTTTCAGAATACTAAGCTTCAACACGTAGACTTGGCTATAATCGAAACTTGAAGAGGTATCATTTCAGTTTGGTTTGATTTGGTTTGATTTGGTTTGATTTGGTTTGGTTTGGTTTGGTTTAAGGACCATCTTCATTGCACACGGACAACTCCGTCAGTGCTCCGATCTCCTCGTTTAGATCACACTGGGAGGATCTCAGCCCAGTGCACGAACTCCGTAGCACCGGCGAAAATCTCAATGTGTGTATATAAGAATCACACATTCTATAAATATATTTGGTGGGTATCATCATCATCTCAACAAGTAACCCGACATGGGTCGTAGGGGTGCCATGGTGGAAGCATCAGCAGACAGGGTCCTCCACTGCTCTCTGTCCTCAGCAATGCGTACAAGTGTGGAAAAACCGTGTCCTGCCCATTCTTTGATGTTATCAGCCCAGGATTTTCTTTGCCTTCCTCTTCTCCGTTTACCTTCGACTGTTCCTGGAGGATCGTTTTCGAAAGGGAGTCATGACGAGTTACATGCCCAAACCAGGCAAGCTTTCGACGTTTCACTACTGACAAAAGTGGTTCTTGGTGGCCTGCATAGGTGTTTATCTTCTCTCTAACATAGACATTTGTTTTGTGCTCTTTATAGCAAATGCGCAAAATTCTTCTATAACATTTATACTCGAAAGCCTGAATCCTTCGCTCCGTATCTGCAGTGGTGGGTATATTTGTCTAATTTTGCCATGGCAGCGGCCTCATGGCCTACTCTTTACGATTTCCAACTGCCGTGGAATTTTTAACGTGCGCAACTTGCACACGAGACCTTCTATTTTTTCACCCTTAACCGAGAAGGATAGACTTCCGATCTACTACCCAGGAGATCGGGGGGGGGGGGGGGGGGGGGGGGGGGTGGGGGGGGTAAAAACAAAAAATTGGGGGGGGGGGGTATGAGATGATTAGGACCACTAGTTCTGAAACTAAATTTCCATAAATTATATTCCCTCAACTGGGAATCGAACCCGGTACCCCTAGAACTCGAAGCGGACGCCTTACCTCTTAGCCACTGCGACCCCCATATTTTAGAATTATATCGAAACTGGAACAAATAGCATTTTTTTAGTAATAATCGAATATGAAACTGGAACGAATACCATTTCAGGAATACATGGAACCTGGAGCATATGCCGGGCCGGATTAAGCCAAGTAAGGCCTCTAGGCTTTTTGGTGTTTGGGCCCCTTCTCATTCTCTCTCTTCCCCCCCCAATAGGCAATAATTCTATTAGTTTTTATCAAAGCCCCTTAGCTTGATGACGATATATACTAATATTATTTATAGACTGGTATGTTAGTTTGTTGTCGGCGTCTGTGGCCTAATGGATATGAACGCAGTTTCATACTCCAGATATACCAGGTTCGAAACCTGCTGCAGGCGGTTTGGTAGCAGATCGCTTTGTGTGGATTTTTAACAATGGTATAAGAACCGTACCGTTCAGAAAGCAATGGCAAACTACTGAATGAAAAAATTGCCTAGAAAAATCACAAACAGCCAATAAAAGCTGGGGTTGATTGCCACGTCCTGTAAAGGATAAACAACTAACTTAACTTTATGTTAGTTTGTTAGCAATGCTTACCTCATTTTTTAGTAATGATTTTTATTAGTGTTTATTGGTATTAATTTTTTTTATTAACATTAAGGTAAACCCCGCTTCATAAACTTGAGACCTAGTACTCTGAAATCTCGAATACTTAACTCATTTTGCGGCAGTGTCTGCTATTTTTATTTGTCTTTCGGGTTTTTCCTTCTTGTGGTGAGGCACGGCCCTTTCTATCTTGTCCTTAAAAAAATATGTGAACTCTGTTAACTGAAGCGCTGTGTTGATAAACTCTAAGCCCTGAAAAAGGACTACTAGCTTCTATCAGCCAGCATGAAGTAGCCCTGAAAAGATCTAGTCCCGAAAAGGACTGCGAACTCTTCCAGCATTGATAAATACTAAGTCCTGAAAAGAACTAATAGTATCTATCTGCCACATACCCCGAAATATAAAGGCGTAAAGAGTGAAAACTCAAATCTCCAGGAAGAAAGATGAAGAAGCAGTAGACGATGACAGAGAAGAAGTAGAAGAAAAAAAATCTGCTACCATGATGGAAACACTGCTTTATGACTACCTTTGTCTTTTAATCTGCGCAAGAACCCACTTAAGAAAGTCTATACTTTTATGATACGCATGTCCTTATTCTTAACTCATTAACGCCGGGCTCCGAGAGGTGTTCATATAACCAGAGTATACCTAGATACATTCTAAACTGAAATTGAATACACAACTTGTTTTTCTATTGTTTTTGTATAGCCAGTATCAAGACTTTAAAAATGGTATTCGTGCATGACGAAGTGTGATGCTAATACAGTGTGTCAGATGCGTAGTGTGTTCGACTGCGCTTTGAAATATGTTATACCTAAAGTTATAATGATGTGCTTGGGGGGTGTTCATGATATCGGATGGAAGTTGCATTTCTGAGGTGAAGGGTGGAATAGCCCAAGACACAGATTCTTCTTCAAGTAGCATGCCTGGTGACGTTGCCAATCATTTCTCTCCAGAACTTCCTGTCTACAGTATTATACATGAAATGATAGGAACCTCTATACAGAGCAATAAAACAGGAGGCAATCTGATCATCAGAAGGGGTCCCCCACCCCAGATCAAGTGTTTCGGCCACTTAATCTTCTTTCCACTCTAAGAGGGGTGGGCCCACTTGGGTCATGACTCCCAAGTGTCAGCCTCCTGTTGTCTTGTGCAGAGAACTGAACTAAACCCACTCCACCTTATGTTGCAGATGTCAACTTCCCTCCTTTTTTCTGCCAGCTCGAGGCAATTGTGAAAGTTTTTTTTCAGAACCAGTGGGTCCTAATAATGTCATACTCCCCCCTGATCTCCTGGTAGTGAGATCAGATGCCTAGCCTTCTCTGATAAGGGCGAAAAAAATAGGAAGTCCCATGTGCAAGTTGCGCACGCTAAACATCCCTCGGCAGTTGAAAATCATAAAGAGTAGGCTACACGGCTGCTGTTCTGGCAAAATGTACAAAATTAGGAAACCTGCCCGCCACAAAAATATTTATATAATGTGTGATTCATACACACATTGGGATCCTTGCCGGTGCTACGGAGCTCGTGAACTGTGCTGAGATCCTTCTTGGGTGATCTAGTGGAATTTAAAAAAAAAAAAAAAAACACACACACACAAATAGTAATTCGTCTTACAAGGAGAAAGGACAAGAAAAAGCCCACGTTGCGGCCACTAGGCCTTCGTCAGGGACAGACAAACAAGAGACAGGAGGGAAAGAAAGTGAGAATCAAGTGGAGAACATGAAACTAGAGAAATAAGAGAACAATACGAGAAAAATACTCCCTCGTGATGTCAAGTGTTGGAGCCAAAATGTCTGCCCTTGTGTGATCTAAAGGAGGAGATCGGAGCACTGATGGAGTTTTCCTTGTGCAATGAAGGTGGCCCTTAAAACCAAATTAGACTGAATGAAAAAAAAAATAGACAAAGGAGAACACAAATAGACAAAGGAGAACAAAAATAGACAAAGGAGAACACACATAGACAAAGGAGAACAAAAATAGACAAAGGAGAACACAGAGAGAACAGACTAGACATTCTTACATTATGGCATGGGAAGAAGTCAACAACACAATTGATTAACAGGACTGGAGACAAAAAGTTATGAAGAGACATGATCGGTTATACCACAACTTGACAAAGAAGAAGAATCGGCGAGTATATTGACCTATTGTTATTGTGGAACAGAATCGACATCATTGCACTCCAGGCAAACCCATAGGTGCTCAGTCTCCCTCAGTATATGTCGAAGAGTGTGAATGCTAACTGTTCCTGTAGCTCGTTGGTTGTATACACGACGGATGCATCCTCTCAAAAACGTCCATCTTTGCTAATCTTACGTTTGATGCCAAATTTCAACAGCCTTAACCTTGACGGTTCACTTATATACAGTGTTGTTCTCTAACAGGCGATCATTAATTTTTCTCAGTTTTAACGTATGGAATCAACACTGAGTGTAATGTAATCTTACGACTGACAGTTCAAACCGCCCTCCTCCCCCCAATCCCATTTTGCCTGGACTTTTTCGCTTTTGAAGGTACAGTATTTCTTAGCAATACAAAATTTGTTGTGGCCCGAGCAAATTTTCATTCCGAAAGTATGGCCCAGAGAAAAAAAAGTTTGGGAATCACAGCTCAATAGCGATCGCCATAGGAAAGAATTAATGACATTTTCTTGATAATTACGAACAGAAATAATAATTTAAAAAAAATAAAGACAAGCAAATAGAACTGAAAACAAGCATAACAAAGAACAGCGCAGAATAGAAATCGAGCTGATTGGATAATACATGACAGAAGGGCGTGACATGAACTGGCGACCTATGGCTTTATCCTCCATGTGCTGTCTAACTGAACCGACTCTAACCAACAATGAAAAATCCCGTCAGCTTTTCGGGAAAATACGGAACAGCGCGCATCGCATAGTGAAAGCATAATTTGAAAATCCAATAAAAGAACGCGCATGCCTGGCAATTTTTTTCATGGTGTATTTCGGGAAAATACGGTAAACGGCCGCATCGCAACGTGGAAGCTAAATTGACCCCCCCCCCCCCAACCACCTCCCCATTAACAGAGAACACAAGCTTTTCCTGTATTTAGTTCAATGCGCACTGACCATAAGTCAAGATAAGTATGACTACAAAGATTCAATGAAGTCGTCATGGAATGGACAGGAATGAAACGAGCACAGAAAACAATTAATGCCCTCATAAGAACATGTAGCAAGAAGAGAACAACCTAATTACCCCCCCCCCCCCCCCCCCCCCCCCGCCTATCTCGAGCGCGTTATGTTTTGGCTGGTTACTTGCTCACTGAAAGCAAACGAAAAAAAAAAAAAAAGGTAATGAACAAATGAAACGCAAAGTGGAATTTCTTCTTCTTCATCTTCATCTTCATACACTCTTAGACGTCGACCGTAATATTTTCCAAGAAAGCCGTGGTCATCTTGAGGATACATGTATCGTACTTAACTTAGTCAGAGACATGACTTAACTTAGTCAGAGACATGACTTAACTTAGTCAGAGACATGTAGCCTAAAGATGACACCACTGTTGTCTTATATGTATCTCCAAAGAGTTTTTTTTTTTTTCCATGGAATGGTACAGATGATGGATGTGTGCTGTCTTTGTTCCTCATATGTTGGGGCATCTTTGAAGCAGATGTTCAGCTGTCATTTTATCAGTGCTACTTTTATAACCATCGGTGGTTCCTATCTTTGTCTTGTTGAAAAGATAGAATGCCAGTTTGTTGTGACCTGTGCGGAGTCTGAAGATTATCACTTGTTCTCTTCTGCTGAGCTGGTAAATATGCATCATTTTGTTGTGTGTCATGGATGCTATGTATCCTATTTGTTTCTGTAGCTGGTGTAGCCGTGTACATAGTTGTCCCTTTGGAAACAGGCTATAAAAACCAGATTAGCATATAAATTCCTACTTTCCTAGAAACAGATTAAATTTTAATTAGACTAAGCTTCACTTGTACAGTCGCGTTAGTCACGTGATTTTTTAACCAATCGTAAGGCTCAGTATTATTCAGCCGGCAGGAAATGTAGAAGGGACGCGAAATTTCCCCAACAACCTAGTTAGTTGAAAAAGACGCGTCTAGCTAGTAAGACGAACAAGTTTGTGCTGATAACGCAGTGGTTTTACTGCATGAAAGTTATCTAAGTTGAAGAATTAGAAATTCCAGGAATGATGGCATGTTCTCTTCAAAGTGCATTTTTGTGTATTTAACTTCTATATTCGAAGTTTGTAAGTAGGAGCTAATTACTAATCAATTATTGACCCATTGTTGCAGATTTAGAAAAGGATTCATGGCTGCAAGATGCACCTATGAGTCAAATGCAGAGATGATAGAATTTGCTCTGTACAAGCACAAATTGATCAATTGCAGAATATGAGCATATAACGAAACCCCTTGAGAATAATGAATGAATCTGTCCGAAGTGGAACAGCTTATATGAAATTGGATCAACGCAAACTGGTAAATGAGGAAAGAAAAAGTAGACAGGAGTTGAATAAGCCTGATTTATACGAGTGTCGATTCCCCATGCTAGATTATGGAGAGCGACTTGCATTTTATATTATGAATGAGAAATGCATGTTTGTAACTTCACGCCATCATGTACATATTATGATTTATTAAACAAAACGATGACATCAAAGAGAGGTCGTCAATTGATTGCTAAGCCTTAACCATGAATGGAAGGAGGGAATGTCTGTTGAGAAACTTATAAATTCTTACTAACTGCTCACAAACTACAACACCTTAGAGGATAGTCCCCGAACCTGGTAAAATCCCGTAAGACTGTAGGGAGAAATTTCCAACTCTAGCAGTCTAGCTAGTTCTAGATCTAACACTCTCTGAGATTAAACAGCAAACTCCCAATTCCCCACCCACAACGGCCACACTGGTTCTAATAAAACTTAACCTGTCGAAAGTTATGCTTTATTTATTTAGGCTACTTGTTACCCGATAATTGTTCTTGAAAAAGCTCGACAGAGGGTAAAGGTTAGAGTTAAGGTTTAACGTTAGCCGTTTGTGCTCTGAGATTTGTAGCATTAAAAAAATATATATATATAAAATGTTGCTTCGTTGTGGCGAGGCGCGTCCCGTTCAACCTAGTCGGTTATATTAGGGCACACGTCCAAATATAAAAGACCGTTAGGTCTGAGAGTTTATTAGAGTAGATTTGTAGCAACTTATTAGGCTATTTTTCGAAAAGAAAACAAAACACTGGAAATAGAGTTAGGCTACGTTTAGCGGTTTAGCGTTACGATTTGGGGTTAGGCTTAGGATGCAGATACAGAAAATTAATCGCTAACGCTAACCTGGACCCTAACCCTGTTTCCACCTGTTTAAAAAATAATGATTGAGACGCTGGAAAAATAAAATTAATAGGCCTAGGCCATATGCAATTTAAAAAAACAAAAAACAAAAGCAGTCAGCTTGACAAATGGAACGATACACGGGAGGTTTCGGGGTTCACCTTCGTCAGTCACAGTAAGAAATTAACCAAAAAAAAAAAAAAAATGTAAAAAAAAAAAGGTATAAATTAAACAAAATAAACCTGGATAATTATATGGGTTACTTATCGATAGCACTTGGGGAGAAATCCGGCGTGTGTCCCCGTATTTTGTGACTCAATCAAAATAAAAAATATAAAAAAAATAACTACTTACAGATCACGAAGGGAAGCCACCTGGTCCTGAAGGCCAGCTACTTTTGCCTCAGCTACGCCCTTGGTTGAGCTTAGTTCATCAATGACCTTGCGGGCTTGAGCCAGCTCGTTCTCGTATGCATCTCTGATGGGATGAAGATCTTCAACCTTCCTATTCCTCAGAGCATCGTTCTCAGCTTGCAGCTTCTTCACTTGGGCATCTAGAAAGTGCACCCTCTCGATGTAGCTTGCCAGACGCTCGTTCAAATTTTGCAAATCACGCTTTTCCTTTTCGCGGTTGCCCTTAAAGTCGGTGATTCCAGAGCTGGAAAGCTGCTGGTAGACGCCTGGAGAGAGGGAACTGTGGACATTGTAGCTGGTCCTAGTACTATAGGACGAACTTCTACTAGTAGGACCAGAGCGTGTGATCACAAAGGCCCTGGGCTGGATTTTGCTTTGACGTCCGCTGTCTTCTTCACTTCTCGATTTCGACATGGTTTTTGTATTTGCTAGGGCTAGACGTTAAAATATACGGAAGTGATCCTGCACGTACAGATGCGGAGAAGTTATCCGACTTTGGAACAGTTTTTGTAAGAAATACCACAAGTTATGTGGCAAAAATTCAGCAAGGTTAATACCAACAACAAAAATAATGTCTAATTGTTATAGAACATAAAGTAATCCCTTCGGTTTGAAACGACAGTTAAAAAAATAGTTCGCAAATGAAATGTTGAAAACCAACTATCTGTTCTACTAACACTCTGGCCGGTAAAATGGCTGTGAAAGTCACAGAGACGGAAGAGTAGGCGCTGGCTAAGTGCGTGACGGTTGCCTACCGGCTCGAACTTTATCATAAGGTCTGTGTGACAACTCTCTCGCGTCTGTGCGTAGGCGGCTGATTTTCCGGTTGGGTCTTTGTCGCTAAAGAATTAGTAAAACAGTATAAATATGCAAACCTGCAGAACAGGTGGGAGTTATTTTGTATAACAATAAAATTACACAAATAAAAAAATTAATCCTTATTTCAATAAAAAGAAAGAAGTAACATGTAGGCGTTTGGTAATAGTATTTCTAGAGCGTATTAAAAAAGAAGACATTAATTGCAAAGTAGCAAACACAAGAGATCTAAATGGAATTTGCATACTCCTTTGTATAATTAACACGTCTGAATAGACAAGGGAACGTCTGAATAACTAAAACAAGGTATTTGGTTTATATTTCAAATTATTTTTACATTCTTCGTAACTATAAAACGTCGTGCTATTATCATGCGTTATGTCAAGCTGGCCATATACTAAAAAGCTATAACATCTTGCTGAAGGCTTTAATGGTTGGAAGAGTTCATCTTCTTCTTCTCGTTCGCTGTTGTTTAGTCATGTCTACACAAGAAATCCTCCTAAAACATGGAGTTCCTCAAGGCTCAGTATTGTCTCCCTCCCTGTTCCTTGTGTTCATCAATGACCTCATCCACGATCTGCCACAAAGTGTGAGAGCTGCCCTATACGCTGACGACTTGGTGGTGTGGTGTGTAGAGTTGAAGGCAAACGTGCAAGAGGAAGTGAAAAGACAACATCAAGAGATGGACAGGAAAGAGTCTATCAGATCGCATCATCAAGACAAGAAACACAAAACGTTGGGGGAATCCATTACAGCCGGCCTTCGATGTGAAGATGGCAGCTGATGATGATTATGAAACATTGAGAGTAACAAAAAAAAAAAAAAAATAAAACAACAACAATCACGAATCATCAATTTTGTGTGTGCTCATTATAGAGCATAGAACCACAACTGTAGCTTGTCCCCCTTGCAAGAAGCCGGCAGCAAGCAGTCACATGATCATGCAGAAGTGGTTTCCTTGGCAATTTGTTTACATAATGAAGTTGCCAACGTCATGCACCCCCACTAGTCATTTTGTTCGATATGCTTGCGGAAGCAGTAAGCCTATTCTTTCTTTGTCTCTTCAGAAACCCCAGAGGTAAACTACACGGGATCCAAGCAGCTACAGACTCTCATAAATGAGCGCGTGCTTAGAATAGAAGGATTAAACTGGTACGACAAGGTCACTCATCAGGAATTGGTAACCAGAACCAGACGAGTACTAGTGGAACTAAGAGATGAGAAGAAATCTCTGACGATGGTTGGGACGCACACGGGAGGAAACCAGTAGATAGAATAACAAGGAAGTCCTAGATTTGGAACCCCCAGGGTAAGAAAGGTAGAGGAAGATAGAAAAATGCATGGAGAAGAGAACTGGAGACAGAAATGAAAAAAGAAGAGGCGAGAGGTTTTATTTGGCTCTTGGATCAGTATAGTACTGACAATTACAGAAATAGGATTTCTGCAGAAAATGGTGAAGTCCCAGTGTCTGAGAGGACTACTGGTATCACAAATTAGTTAGGCTGTGAATGATCTGATCTCGAAACAATAGTATAGAGGAGACCGACATAAAGCGCCACCTCTGCTGTGTAACTAATTGTGATATTAAACAAAGCAAGGAAACAGATTTTTACTTAACAATGATAAAATTGACAAGTCGTTCAAAATACAATTTCCTTATATTTTATTTAGTATATATACACTATCTACTCTTGTGCTGAAAGGTGAATGTTGCAAAAAAAAATGGAATGAAATGAATTGGTAAGTTTACATATGATTTACAAATATTTATATTTATAAATATTACAACACGTTTTCCAATTATAGGAACAAAAATTATATCAGCTGTGCTGTTAATTAAGGATATAACGTTTATCAGCTATGCTGTTATTTACGTATAATTTATCCACTATGATCTTATTATTGTCTCTTGCTACGCTAATTCACGTTTTCTTCATTGACAGTTCTATGCTCACAATGCCGACAGAAATGGTACTAATGTGTACTCATCTCTCTTAAGTCTGTTCTTCTTTGTTTGGTTCACACCACCGGCAGAGTATCGTTCCTTTAGCCCACCCAAGACTGAGGGGGACCAAAGATGTAGAGTCTGGTCAACCTCTATGCTCCTGCGGAGTTCCAGGCAGCGGGATTGACTCGAACATACGACCTCAGGTTTTTAGGACACAATTAAACCTGTAACAAAGCAAAAATAGGGGCTAATTTCTGTCCTCAAGCCCACCTATTTCTAGTGTGAGTGAAATGAGCGTGTCTCCGATGTATGCATGTGGGATGAATGACAACATGGCTCAGTATGATTTAGCAATAGCGAGACAAGACAGGTGTCTACTTGCAAAACATTCTTTCTGATAAACTAATACATGGATACATTCAATAATATAGATTCAATACATGAATACATTTTATACATGAATACATCCCATAATATAAATCAATACATGAATAAATCCAATAATATGTACACCTAGGTGTGATACAACAATGTCCTTCCCCCTATACTATATCACGCCCTCTCTGACAATAGCTGGTAACATATATCCTAACAATATTGTTATGTTCTTATGATAGGAGTATATGAGACGAGGACTGGTTGGTGATATATCAGGTTGGAGTTATAGGAGACAATAGATTGGAGTTAGATGCGACAATAGAATGAGTCCTGACAAGGACTGTTTTGGTTATATTGGAGTTGGTCTTATCTGAGACAATAGATTGAGTTATAGGAGACAATAGATTGAGTCCTAACAAGGACTGTTTTGGTTATATTGCAGGTTATAGGAGACAATAGATTGAGTCCTAACAAGGACTGTTTTGGTTATATTGCAGTTGGTCTTATCTGAGACAATAGATTGAGTTATAGGAGACAATAGATTGAGTCCTAACAAGGACTGTTTTGGTTATATTGCAGTTTGGAATTATCAGAGACAATAGACTGAAGTTATAGACTGACAATAGATTGAAGTATAGGAGACAATAGGTTGAAGTATGAGTCCTATTAGTCTTCGTCTATTCAATCCTAATAGGAAATACAATCATTATACTTAATTCCCCCCAAGATACAATCAGTAACCTGATAGGTAGTATAAATGACACACAACAAATACCAACGGTTATCGTAAAAATATTTACCCTCCTAAGATTTTAAACTGGCCAGGTTTTGACGCGACTTAGTGAAGTAGGTTGCAGGTCGATGCCCTCAGGTAAGTTACCATAAATCAAGGTGACAGCTTCTCCCTCTTCAGTCTGTATCTCTGGCGTCAAGTTCGGGGTTGCGTGGTTAGCATAAAATCCGCCCGATTATATAGTCAAGTAACTACTTGAGGAAAGCTTTCGGTTGGTTCCTGGCGGAGCAAGTTGATTGGTTTCCTCCGGTTTTGTACCTGGTCTCATACAGCCTAATTTTATTCAGTTTTCATCGGCCATCTTGCGTGAACAAGATGGCCGTTAATTTATTCTGTCTCAGAGACTGGTGAACGTTGATCGTTGATTGGTTGAAGCAAATCTGTATCTCGACATAGTGATTAACAAAGTAGTGGGTTACACTTCGTTTCACGACATAGCCCCCTCCTTTCCTAGCTGTGACTTGTCATAGCTGACGTGTAAACCCCTGCTGTGGTTAATCCTTTTGCGTCTGTCCTTCCAGAGTACTAGGGTGTCGACTTAAAAAATCAGCTCCTACATTGTCTCTTCCCGGAATGTAATTCACGGTAAAGGAATAAGGCGCCAGAAGCAGACTCCACCTTAACAATCTCGAATTTAGCTTTTTAGATGCAGCCAAGAATGTTAAAGGTTGGTGATCGCTTTGGACAATGAAGTGTGTCCCATACAGATAAGGTGAAAATTTGTTGATGGACCAAATTAGAGCTAAACATTCCTTCTCTATGGTCGAGTAGTTCAACTCAGCTGCATTCAGCTTCCTACTGGCGTAGGCGACTGGTAAAAGTTCCTCCGGCTGGGCTTTTGATTTCTGCAAGAGAGTTGCACCTATCCCTATACTGCTAGCGTCCGTCCTTAATACAAATTCCTGTGTGATATCGGGTAGTGTAAGGATTGGTTTGCTGGTGAGTTTTGCTTTTAGCTCTGTGTAAGCTTTTTCACAATCAGCATTCCATTTGATTTTGTCAGGCTGTCCTTTCTTCGTTAAGTTGGTTAATGGTGCACACAGAGAGTTAAAGTGGGGTATGTACTTCTGATAGAACCCACATAAAGACACGAATGATCTCACATCTTTCTTCGTTTGAGGTCTGGGTGCCTTCTTTAGCTTCTCTATATTCTTTGGGTCAGGAGACATATGACCTGTAGAAATAGTGTGACCTAAGAATTCCAACTCCTTACAACCGATATAGCACTTGGTTGGACGTGCAGTCAATCCATTTTCTCTCAGTCTGTCGAACAACATGGAGAGCGCTACTATATGCTCTTCAAATGTGTTTGTTGCAACAAGAATGTCATCCATAAAGTTAGTGATATGGGGATTTTGTAGAGGTTCCAATAATTTCCTCATCATTCTTGAAAAGATACTTGGAGCATTTTTCAGCCCAAAGGGGAGTACATTAAACTCGTAGTGTCCGTCTGATGTACTGAATGCCAGCATTCTCCTAACTTCTGGTTTCACTGGTATTTGGTAGTATCCCTTGCTTAGATCTACCTTCGATAAATACCTAGCCTTACTCAGTGTAGAGAACAGCTGGTTGGTGTCAGGTAATGGGTCCACCTGAGATTCTGTGATCGCATTAAGCTTCCGGTAGTCAATACATAACCTGTGTTCACCACTCGGTTTTCTCAATAGCACCACACTTGAGCTATAGGGAGAGTCTGACTTCGAGATAATTTTCTCCTTCAACAGATAATCAACTTCCTCCCTTAGTGCTTGGGCTTTCGCATAGGGTATAGGGTATGTTCTCATGCATACTGGGGTAGGGTCGGTAACATTCATGTCGTACTCTAACAGATTCGTCCGACCTGGCTTATCTGTGAGCACATCAGCATGGGTTTCCAACACTTTCTGAACCCTCTTCTTCTGCTCTGGAGTTAAATGTTCACTAATATTTACTTGAACATAATCCTCTGTAGTTGTGAGTGGATACTCCATAGAGTGAAGTGGTTCACCGTGCATTTCTGTTGCAATGGCTAGGGTCATAATATGTGCAACTTCTGATGATTCCTTGTCATAGTATTTTTTAAGAAGATTGACATGATATACCTTCTCCTTTCCTTTCTTGTCAATCTTATAATTGGTCCTGGAAAGTTTCTCCAGTATGACATAGGGTCCCTGCCATCCAATCTGCAATTTATTATTGCTGCTTGGCAACAGTAATAACACCTTTTCACCCACCTCCAGTTCCCTATCCTTTGCTTTTTTGTTGTAGTACGCAGCATGCTTCCTCCTGGCCTGTCTTAAGTTATCATTGGCCAGTTTCCAACCTGCTTTCAATCGAGATGTCAACTCGTTGACGTACTGGTATGCGGAAGTCACTGTTTCCTCTGCCTTTTCATCAGTCCATGTCCGCAGCAATGCTTCCAGTGGACCTTTTATTGGTCTTCCAAACAACAATGTAGCTGGAGCCAATCCAGTTGAGTTGTGGGGTACTTCCCTATATGCAAATAGTGCAGCGGGTAAGTATGTATCCCAAGTATCAGGTTTTTCACTCGCCAGCTTTCTAAGGATTGAAATTAGCGTACCATTGAACCGCTCTACTTGACCGTTCCCTTGGGCATGGTAGGGACTACAATGATAGTGCCTGGCTTGAAATATCCTGAATACTTCTTGTGTTAGCTTTCCCTTAAACTGAGACCCATTGTCAGTCAATATCTGATGCGGGAAACCTAATCGGGTAAATATTGTCAACAGGGCCTCTGCCACGTGCTTTGAATCTATAGCTGACATGGCCACTGCTTCTCCCCACATAGAGCAAGTATCAACCAAGGTTAAGATGTAAGCATTTCTCTTCTTGGTCCTAGTGAGGGGTCCAACAATATCTACTGCAACACGTTCAAAAGGGGTTCCCATAATAGGCATTTCTCCCAGTGTTGCTGTGCAGTCCTATGCTTAGGAGCTACTCTTTGGCATTCTGGACAGGATCTTACATATCTTTTTATGTCCTCTGTAATTCCTGGCCAGAAGTAGTGACAGGCTATCCTTTGTCCAGTGGCCCCTATTCCCATATGTCCACTGAAGGGTATAGCATGTCCTAGCGTCATAACCTTCTCCCTGTAAGATTTTGGCACTACAAGCTGTCCATGCCCTTTAGGTCCTGTTCCAGCTTTTCTGTATAGTAGGCCATTCTTCATATACAAGTCTCCTTTCTCTGGAGGGTTATGTGCTTTAGGCAATTTGCCAAAACAAGGCTTCAGTGTGCTATCTGCTGCCTGAGCCTTTTTCATCTCTTCTGGATGAGTATTGATAGGATTCTCCTCCATTTTCCTGGAGCTTTCCCTGGTCTGGACTGTTGCCATAACTACAGGTTTTATAGGTTCTCCAAGGAAAACATACCTACACCCCAAAATCAAAGGGTAAATAGGGTCGTCCATCACTGCTGCTTTGATTTCTCCTTCCACATAGCGAGATCTTATGTTGATTCGAGCTATGGGTAGTGTCATGGTTCTTGCTCCCTTGATCGGTCCTCTGATTTCCACTGTTTCTGTGGTTATCTGGTCAGGACTCACTAGAGAAGAGCACACAACTGAATCAAAGTCCAATCCTGTGTCATATAAACACAGTACTTGAGTGCCATTCACGGTCACTTCCTCACAGACAGGGGGATGATGGAAGTCCTTCTGACTTACTGCCAGTTCATTCCTTCCCTGATTCCCTGTTGTAAGACATGCAGCATGATGAGGAGGATTCTTCCTTCTGCAGTCCGCAGTATTGTGGTTACTCATTAGACAAGTTTTACACCACTTTCCTTCCTTCCGGTAAGGTGTCTTATCCGATCTTAGAGGGGTTTTTGTCCTTTTGGTCAAATCTTTGTTTGTTCCTTGTGGTATGGTCCTTTTGTTCATATTTGGTATAGTTTTGTGATGATTTGAAGTTTTCACCCTGCTTCTTCTTATTTCCTAATAATTCTGCCTGAGCTGCTTGATATCTCTCAGCAACAGTTACAATATCTTCCAATCTCTCTGCTCCTTGTTCCATGATAAACTTCCTCATTTCTTGAGGCATGGACTCTTTCACTTGCTCATCATTATCATTTCTTTCAGATCCTGACACTTTCCTAAACTACTCCATTTTTCCAAATAGGTTTCCAGTCTAGCAGAGAATTGGTGATAGTTTTCTCCTGGAAGAAGTTTAGCTGTTCGGAATTTCTTTCTATATGATTCTGAGTTCTTTTCATATCTCACAAGCAGTGCCTGCTTCAGGATTTCATAATCTTCCTGGTCATCTCTTGAGAGCTTCAAATACACATCGTAGGCCACACCTCTCAATCCCTGAGATAGTTTAAGACTCCATTTTTCTTTCACTAAGCCATAGGTAGTGGCTAGTCTTTCGTATCTATCCAGGTACGACTCAATGGCGTCTTCTTTCTCAACAAATGGGTCCAGATGAAAATTCATGGCCCCACTTGAGGTGCTCTGGCTGGAGCTACTCTCAGAGTGAGGTGAGCTACCACCATTATTGCCAGTATTTGCCTGAATTTCAAGCTCTTTTAATCTCAACTGATGGTCTCTCTCTGCTTGTAATTTCCTTTCCTCAGCTTCTAACCTTTTAGTTTCTCTTTCAGCTTCCAGTCTTTTGTCTTCTCTCTCAGCTTCCAGTCTTTTGTCTTCTCTCTCAGCTTCCAGTCTTTTGTCTTCTCTCTCAGCTTCCAGTCTTTTGTCTTCTCTCTCAGCTTGCAACCTCCTTTCTTCAGCCTCAAATTTCTTTGCTTCTCTATCAGCCTCTAATTTCTTTGCTTCAGTCTCTAATTGCAACTTTCTTTCTTCCCTATCCATGTGTTTGTCCACTTCTGTTGTGACATACTGAGTGAGAGCATCACCTGTCAAATTTAATTCCTTACCCATCTGCATGATCGCAGTTCTGAACTTCACTAGATCAGCCATGGCGTTGCTTAGAGAGGGTATGTAAATTTACTATAACCAAATTATTGTAATTAAACTTAATTAATTTAAATGAACAAAAAAATTTCCGTGCAACTTTGTGAGCATCAACTATTTACTGAGTACTAAATGGTACTCCTCCTAAGAAAATATTGTTTTTAAAATTCTAAAATAGAATTTTTTTCAAAAAATAAAAATTTATTTTCTTATGTTACCTATGGGTGGCACAAGATAGAGTGTAGATAGATGAATAGACTAAGTATAGCTCAAGATATACAGAAATATCCCAGGAACGAGCCCCCAGTGTGGCGAGAGGTTTTATTTTGGCTCTTGGATCAGTATAGTACTGACAATTACAGAAATAGGATTTCTGCAGAAAATGGTGAAGTCCCAGTGTCTGAGAGGACTACTGGTATCACAAATTAGTTACGGCTGTGAATGATCTGATCTCGAAACAATAGTACAGAGGAGACCGACATAAAGCGCCACCTCTGCTGTGTAACTAATTGTGATATTAAACAAAGCAAGGAAACAGATTTTTACTTAACAATGATAAAATTGACAAGTCGTTCAAAATACAATTTCCTTATATTTTATTTAGTATATATACACTATCTACTCTTGTGCTGAAAGGTGAATGTTGCAAAAAAAATGGAATGAAATGAATTGGTAAGTTTACATATGATTTACAAATATTTATATTTATAAATATTACAACACGTTTTCCAATTATAGGAACAAAAAATTATATCAGCTGTGCTGTTAATTAAGGATATAACGTTTATCAGCTATGCTGTTATTTACGTATAATTTATCCACTATGATCTTATTATTGTCTCTTGCTACGCTAATTCACGTTTTCTTCATTGACAGTTCTATGCTCACAATGCCGACAGAAATGGTACTAATGTGTACTCATCTCTCTTAAGTCTGTTCTTCTTTGTTTGGTTCACACCACCGGCAGAGTATCGTTCCTTTAGCCCACCCAAGACTGAGGGGGACCAAAGATGTAGAGTCTGGTCAACCTCTATGCTCCTGCGGAGTTCCAGGCAGCGGGATTGACTCGAACATACGACCTCAGGTTTTTAGGACACAATTAAACCTGTAACAAAGCAAAAATAGGGGCTAATTTCTGTCCTCAAGCCCACCTATTTCTAGTGTGAGTGAAATGAGCGTGTCTCCGATGTATGCATGTGGGATGAATGACAACATGGCTCAGTATGATTTAGCAATAGCGAGACAAGACAGGTGTCTACTTGCAAAACATTCTTTCTGATAAACTAATACATGGATACATTCAATAATATAGATTCAATACATGAATACATTTTATACATGAATACATCCCATAATATAAATCAATACATGAATAAATCCAATAATATGTACACCTAGGTGTGATACAACAATGTCCTTCCCCCTATACTATATCACGCCCTCTCTGACAATAGCTGGTAACATATATCCTAACAATATTGTTATGTTCTTATGATAGGAGTATATGAGACGAGGACTGGTTGGTGATATATCAGGTTGGAGTTATAGGAGACAATAGATTGGAGTTAGATGCGACAATAGAATGAGTCCTGACAAGGACTGTTTTGGTTATATTGGAGTTAGTCTTATCTGAGACAATAGATTGAGTTATAGGAGACAATAGATTGAGTCCTAACAAGGACTGTTTTGGTTATATTGCAGGTTATAGGAGACAATAGATTGAGTCCTAACAAGGACTGTTTTGGTTATATTGGAGTTGGTCTTATCTGAGACAATAGATTGAGTTATAGGAGACAATAGATTGAGTCCTAACAAGGACTGTTTTGGTTATATTGCAGTTTGGAATTATCAGAGACAATAGACTGAAGTTATAGACTGACAATAGATTGAAGTATAGGAGACAATAGGTTGAAGTATGAGTCCTATTAGTCTTCGTCTATTCAATCCTAATAGGAAATACAATCATTATACTTAATTCCCCCCAAGATACAATCAGTAACCTGATAGGTAGTATAAATGACACACAACAAATACCAACGGTTATCGTAAAAATATTTACCCTCCTAAGATTTTAAACTGGCCAGGTTTTGACGCGACTTAGTGAAGTAGGTTGCAGGTCGATGCCCTCAGGTAAGTTACCATAAATCAAGGTGACAGCTTCTCCCTCTTCAGTCTGTATCTCTGGCGTCAAGTTCGGGGTTGCGTGGTTAGCATAAAATCCGCCCGATTATATAGTCAAGTAACTACTTGAGGAAAGCTTTCGGTTGGTTCCTGGCGGAGCAAGTTGATTGGTTTCCTCCGGTTTTGTACCTGGTCTCATACAGCCTAATTTTATTCAGTTTTCATCGGCCATCTTGCGTGAACAAGATGGCCGTTAATTTATTCTGTCTCAGAGACTGGTGAACGTTGATCGTTGATTGGTTGAAGCAAATCTGTATCTCGACATAGTGATTAACAAAGTAGTGGGTTACACTTCGTTTCACGACACATACGGCCACTGGTGTCATGAACTACCTGTTGTTACCCGTCCTTCTTTACACGTGGTTAGTTTATGGAGGTGACTTTCTTCTGTAGTCTTTTTTTTTTGTAATATACACCTAAATTGTCGAGGGTCTGTGATGAGACAAAGACAGCATAAGATCACTGCTCGCTCGAGCGTGTCGTAAGAGGCTATTAATATAAAGTTTTTCATGAGGGCTAGCAACCTCACAATGTCAAACAAATCACTACATAAACGAAAATTTCATGAGTACACAAGTGCAGGCTTCTTGCAAAGGGACCAGCTGCTGTTTTTTACTCCATGCTCCATAGGGAGCGGGCGAAAAAGAAAACTATGGTGAATTATGATAGAATTTATCCGTTCTTTTATTTAATTGTGTTTTTTTTAACAATACATGCTTTGTCCAAAAGCCTCTTTTTCCTCTTCTTCGCCGTTCGCTCTCAAATAACTATATCTATCTCTCTTATAAAGAAGCAGTCCGTCTTATGCCTCTCTCGACACCATACAGTTTCTCCCTCAACTGGGTTGAAGAAGGCCACGTTGCGACCATGCTCCTCTCATGGAGCCGACAATCTTGGAAAGCATGCTAAAATGATCATCTAGATGTTATTTTGAATACTAGCAGACTGTTGTCATCTGCTTCTTTGAAGATTTCTTCATTTGTTTTTTTTTTTTTTTTTGGCTGTCCACTACATATGTTGCACAGAATCATACCGTGCGAAATGCTGGAGAGTAACAGAGAAGGAAATGTGGAAACTGTCATCCTACCACATAATCTGCCGAATGAAAATTTTCCGAATCTTTTGAGCGAATGCCATCACTAACCAAGAACGACTTACTCGGAGTAACAAAGAGGACATGCACACCATCATAGCCGGCAGACGCTGGAGTTGGGTTGGCCACTCCTCAGAAGAGACCTCAATGCCATCACAAGAACAGCTATGTTTTGGACCCCCGAAGGAAAGCGAAAGAGAGGTCGACCAAAAACAACTTGGCGGAGAACTGTGGACAATGTTGCCACTCAAGTTCTAGAGATAAACCCAGATTTTCTTCTAAAAAAAACCCAGAAATACCCAGATTATTTTATGCCTCAAATACACGGGATAGACGATGCTTACACAATCTTTTAGTGCAACTTTAGCACAAATAAGCTGTGTGCTACCTATTTGTATTTATTTCTTCATTTTTATATTACTTTTTATTACCAAAAATTCACAATTATATAAAAATGATTTTGTTAACACCCCAATATATGAACTCTTGAAAATGAGATATTTTAACAGTAACATGAAAGCCGATAACAGTATCTCCGCTTTAGCAATTTTGTCTTGGAGACAGGGCTCTTTTGATTTGATGAAAAACGTGTTAATGTTCAGAGTTTTGCTTTTGGCTTCGAAGTTTTTCATGTGCTTCTGTGTGCTTTTATGGGTCAATAAAGCTGTTTTGCTGGCATTAGTTAATGTACAGGAACAGACCGTACAAATCGCAGCATAGCGATTGCCAGAGCCCGGCTTTATCCAATCCTTTAGTTCGCTGTCTGTTAGCCATTCCTCACAAAAAGCCTGCTGATACCATGGCTTCACTTTTTTACGCAGTGGCGTGTGTGTCGTCATGCTGCTACAACTACCTAGCGTACCTTCATCATCGCTTAAGTCTAAAATTTAAAACGAATACTTTAAAACACATCGCAAAAATGACTGAGTATTGTAGATGACAGCCCTTAACAGAATAACAGGAAATAGATAGCTGATGTAAACGAGTAAAAAAACAACGTCATTGATGTGGTTAAAAACAAGAATTAAATTTAAGGGAATAAAAAATATATAGCACATAATGTTTTACATTTAATTATAATATACATATAATGTATAATGCTCAGTGCACAGAATATACATACATTGTAAATGTCAATTGTCAAATAAACCCAGATTAATGCAGATTTGGGGGGAAAATACCCAGATACCCAGAAAGAACCCAAAAAACCCAGATCTAGTAAAAAATACCCAGCTGTGGCAACACTGACTGTGGAGGCCGAGATGCAAGGAATGAACCAGAGCTGGGACACTGTACGAAGGATAGCCGCCGACCGAAAAAAATGGAAGCCGTTTGTTGCTGCCACCTGTCATGATGACCACTGACTGTTTTGACGGTCGGCGACTAAGGATCAAAGAAGAAGAATCATACCCTGTTACATTTGTTTATTTGCATGCATTTAAAAAGATTATATGTTGTGTCCAGATCTCTCTTTAGTGAAGTAATATCCTCCAAGCTTGCATGCAAAATAAATATAGAGCATGGTCTCTTAACCTGTGGCTCACAAACTTTTTGGGGGCCCATTAATGGATTCTGTTGTCAGTCCTTTATGCTGTCAGTTCTTCTTGTTGTCAGTCCTTTATGTTGTCAGTCCTTTATATTGTCAGTCCTTTATGTTGTCAATCCTTTATGTTGTCAATCCTTTATGTTGTCAGTCCATTATGTTGTCAGTCCATTATGTTGTCAGTTTTTTATGTTGTCAGTCCTTTATGTTGTCAGTCCTTTATGTTGTCAATCCTTTATGTTGTCAGTCCCTTATGTTGTCAGTCCTTTATGTTGTCAGTCCTTTATGTTGTCGGTCCCTTATGTTGTCAGTCCCTTATGTTGTCAGTTCATTATTTTGTCAGTCCTTTCAGTTGTCAGTCCTTTATGTTGTCAGTCCCTTATGTTGTCAGTAAATTATGTTGTCAGTTTTTTATGTTGTCAGTCCTTTACGCTGTCAGTCCTTCTTGTTGTAAACCCTTTATGTTGTCAGTCCTTTATGATGTCAATCCTTTATGTTGCCAGTCCCTTATGTTGTCAATCCCTTATGTTGTCAATCCTTTAAGTTATCAGTACTTTATGTTGTCAGTCCTATATGTTGTCAGCCCTTTATGTTGTCAGTCCCTTATGTTGTCAATCCTTTAAGTTTGTGGCGTGAGGTTTTATTTGGCTGTAGGATCAGTATAGTACTGAAAATTACAGAAATAGAATTTCTGCAGAAAATGGTGAAGTCCCAGTGTCTGAGAGAACTACTTGTATCACAAATTAGTTACGGCTGTGAATGTTCTGATCTCGAAACAATAGTAGAGAGGAGACCGACATAAAGTGCCACCTCCGCTGTGTAACTAACTGTGATATTAATAAACAAGGAAACAGATTTTACTTAACAATGATAAAATTGACAAGTCTTCAAATACAATTTCCTTATTATTTATTTAGTATATACACTATCTACTCTTGTGCTGAAGGGTGTCACAAAATTAACCGTGATACAACGTTAAAATATCTACAATGATACAACGTATGGATAAAAATTAATGCGTAAGCTGCTAGAATACATGATCGCCCACGCCGCGGGTCATCACCCGCCATGGAAATTAAATTGTTAGACTTGACGGCAAAACGGAACGGGATGAGAACGGAGATCAAAAAGGAAAATTTGACTGAACGCGTGCTTGAAACTAGCAATGCTAAAAGGCGCAAGTGGTGGGGAAAGGAGGAAAAAAGTCACGTCCCCAAGTTGACATAAAGTAAAGAAATCGACAAAAGGGACCTTGGACATTATACGCCACAGTCATGTATGGGACGCTTTTGCTATAACTTAGTCCGTTTATTTGAATGCAGTGATGAACGCATTCCAGAAGATTCTAGAAAATATTTGAAAAAGTAACTTTCTTAATAATAATGTTAGGAATATAAAACCTAGCTGGCCGGATGGCCCATCTTGAGCAGTGAAATAATATGCTTTCATTTATACAGACGGACAGATAATAAGAAAGATATTGACAAAAGACTGTGTTATTCATATCAGCGAACGTCTGCATTGAAATAAAACATGTCACTAATTTTCAAAAAATTGTGGCCTTGAAGACGCAAGTGCTAAAATCTAGTTTGAATGAAGAGACGGGGTGGGATGGAGAATTGTGGCCAAAAATAACTTTAAAGGCAGAATTGTGTAGGGGAAATCAGGGTTGGTTCAAAAAACAAGGGTGTTTTTTTGTGAAACGCAAGTAGAGACGGACGGACCAACAGACAATAAGGCATACTTGACTGAGGTATGACTGAAATGAGTTATTGGTAGGATATTTGAATTTGAAAAAGAGAAGGCAGTGATTGGCCCTAGAGGAAGATATTATCGGCGCTCAGACGCGCATTTTGTGCCATTCAGTATAAGTTGTCCTGGTAGACACAGTGAATTATTAAGTGGTGTAATTCCCAGAAGCTATTGAAGTACTAAGAGGGACGCCATCATAAGGCCAGCAGCTCAGCTGAGTTTTGCTAGCATTTATTTAACTGTGTACTATATTCATATTTCTGGTAAGACTGAAATTATTTCTTTGTACATTTTAATATTTGTTTAAGGTTCGAGTGATTTGATACTGCAATAGCATAATCTGTTCCTTACAACAAGTAAGGGTTCGCTCTAGACCCCCCCGCCCCAGTTCAGGGTCTAGAGACAAATAAAATACATAAACTCCAGTAAGGATTAGGAAGGACAGATCAAGTGTTGAGATCAGTGAAACATATCACCTATCCTATTCTATGGCAGGAAACTAATGAACCTATTTCAGAATCTGTAGTCTGGGAGAACTTAGCCTATGTGAAACCAACTTGGTAAGATGTGTTGTTTGGTCAGAAAGATCTGACCCGTCTAGGTGTTGTTGTTGTTGTGTAGTGTTGTGTCCAGAAATGGTCAGAGGATGGAATTATGACACATGACTAATACTTTGATTGCAGAGCTGTGAGTTTCAGTTGGCACCAATGCGGTGTCAAATGAGTTGTTGAATTTTACCAGAGTGGACCCGTGCAGTAACATTTGGTCAGAGCAGCCTATTATAGCCCCCAAGCACGGAGAGGTGGGGCCACCAACCTTCTGATATTGCCCCCAAGTACGGAGAGGTGGGGCCACCAGACTTCCGTAATAGCCCCCAAGCACGGAGAGGTGGGGCCACCAACCTTCTGATATTGCCACCAAGCACGGAGAGGTGGGGCCACCAGACTTCCGATATTGCCCCCAAGCACGGAGAGGTGGGGGCCACCAGATCTCAGCACCAGAGTTACACCTTCAAGCTACGTGAGCGCCTGGTCTGCTGAGAATTCACCAACTCAACTTATTTGCTAACACACCCATAAAAATTCCATCAAATAACTGGACAATGTGTAGTCACTGTCGTGAGAAATTCTAATCCACATTTATAAATTAAAAAGTAAATGTAAAGCCTAACAAATAAATTCTATAAAAGGAAGAAGAATGGTAAAGAACAGTGCTGTCACAATGACAGTACTCGAAATCCCCTTTGTTTTATGCTTCATCTGCAAATTGTAACGTTTCCACGTTAAATATAAGCCACTGCATAATACAAGCGTTTCCACAACACATTAAAACGGGTATTGCATTTCTAAGAAAAAACATTGAGAGGCACACTGCGTATGACCTAAATTAATTACACTACGAATGGACAAATGGATGTAGGATGGAAAGAAGGGAGAGCTGAAAATCAGGAACGCATGCAACACTAAACACGCGTCTCGCTATTAATGCCACCCCCAACAAGCGTAACGCGATATACAATTACTACTATCACGCGTGTAAGGCCACATGCACTAACTTTTTTTCAGACGGACAGTGATAAAAACACTAACCTTCCCAGAGTTAAGTTTTAAAAACCTGAAAAAACGCTTATTAGGAAAGATGACATTAGATGGGTTTACGTTTGAAAACATGACAGTACCCAGACACCACATGGGGATTGAAGTGAACAGGAGGTGGTAGAAAATGCACATTTTGAACGCAGCCACCTAGCTCCCTTAAATTGAGATATTTGGATTCCTTAGGGCTTGCTGACACAGAATATGTTAAGTGTTACGCAAATAGTCCAGGAATTAATAAATTATAGGCAAAAGAAAATAATGAGGGTGTCAGACAACCTAAAAACTCGGAGTCGCTCAGTGGCAGAATTTTAAACCACCATTGTACGGAAATAGGCCACAAGTTACATTTGAATTGATTGGATGGAATGATATGTAAGGCTAAACACGATTAGTCGGACTATAAATGCTATCTTTTGTTGTCAAGGGAGACGGAAGTAAGAGTACTTTTTTTCAAACGATTGGGTAGAGATGGCCTGATTGGTTAGGTCTGTTAATATAGTTAATTGATAGCGTTAGTTCGAGACCACTAGTTCAAATAAGCTTGATAAAGCAACAGTGCGTTGAAGCCAGCTCATATTTTTGCTAAATAAAAGCCTGGAACATAAGCAGATGGGAATTTGTGCCAGTATTTGTGCCTACATTCATTGCTAGTCAACGTATCTGTGTTTATTTCCTTGAATTTTGGTAGGTTGAAATATTTGATCTCTTTTTAATGAAAATGGAATGTACATTGATAATTTATGTCTGTATATTAATATTTTCTAACATAAAGGTATGTATTTCTGGTCAATTTTAATGCGCTGTTTTTAAATCTGCAAACCGTTTTTCTCTATCAGGTCGGGATCTCTAGAAAAACGCAATTGAGGACATACAGATTAAACATCATTCGACGTGAGTGGTATAACAGTTTATGTAGGGTTTGAATTTCTTTGCAGTACCTTCCGTACGACAATCCGCATAGCTACATCGCAATGAAGCATCCAACACTGACCCACACGGCCATTGCTATAATCCCCCAAAAAAGTGAAAGCTTTGCTGGCTTTTTATCATGAGCCCCAACTTTACATGTAACAGTGGTAAAATGAAGCTGTCTTTGTTAAATAATGGCTTGTGTATTTGTTTTATAACAGTATGTGTCAGTCCAAACAAGACAAAGACCTTTTCTGGGTCCATAATGTTTCCTGTAGAAGACTGTCCCATTCACATCGGAAGCAACCAAATTTAGTATACCCAGTCTGCATGCCCGTGAGAATTGCAATGACATTTAGGTCTCCACAAATCCGCCATTGGTAGTCATTGTACTTTATTTTTTTCCAAACGTATAGCCATATTGTCATAAGTTTCTTTCATATGAACAGAGTAGGCGACTGGAATTGATGAAAATAAATTTCTGTTATGCAATAACACGGCTTTTAGACTAGTCTTGGAAGAATCGATGAAAAATCGCCATTCGTTGACTATGTGCTCATGACCGCTTACATCTTTGCAATAGCAAATGTCATCATCCATCTCAAAATTTTGAACAAGTTCTCTGTGTCTATGACGAAATTTAGATATCGGAGTATTGGGCGCTAAAAGATTCCATTCTTTGAGTCGCGAACCGAGTAATTCCGCTTGTCCTTTGGTAAGAGCGAATCACTATTGATCTGAAAGTTCTGAATTTACATTAATGTAAACACCATCATTCAACGGTATGTAATCTAAGTAAGAATTAGTTTCTAAAGCAGGTAAACTATCACTTTCTGATGGTTCATTCACGTCCAGCGGATATTGTTCTGGTGGTACTTGGATCAGACACGTGATTGGATCATGAGGCACTGGTTTCGAAACCGATTCAATATTTGGATAAACCACAGACTTTCTAGTTTTAAAAGTGAAACCATGGATATTTGTCAAGCAGAAGTAACAATCAGTAGCGTGATTTGTATATTCACGCCATATTACTGGCACTCCAAAAGGCATCGACTTTGCTTATGTGTTATTTTCGTAACCAACCTGCCAATGTATCGAACAAACTGCATTTGGCTTCCAAGATTTATTTGCATCATCAACTTTCGAATCGAAATAAAGTTCATATGCTTTCTTTTAGTAATGGTGTAAATACTTTTTCTGGTCAACACGATCGGTAAAATATTGCGCATTTAAGGGCTAAACAGAACAGTTGCCGAATTTCTACAACTTCTAGAAGCCATATTTTGCTGTGAATTATTTCAAAATACAGTAACTATTTGAAAAAATCGCGTAACATATGTCATGCATCTTGGGGCAGTGTATAAAAAGTAGAATTATGTTTGCTTTTTACGGAAGGTACGGGGTTTTTTAACCCTGGTTATAAGTAAAAATTAAACGGAGTCAAATAACGTTTTTCCCAAAAAGTGTTCTACTTCTTTATTCTTACGAGTGCCTGAAAACATACCTTTATGTTTGTCTAATATTAATTTACTGTTCACAAGAAACTGGCCTAAAGGGTTATTCCCTTCCTTAAAATGTTATTTATGTCAGTGTAATTTAAGTCTGTATATATGTGCAGTTCAGTAACGAACATGAGAACACGCCTATATCTATATATCTATATTGCTCCAACCTGAACAGAAGGTGTCGGAGAAAAGTCAAACTACATGGAATTACCACATAGTACACTGACACCTACCTTATGACATGGAAGGAATTATAGCTGAAAGGGCAGAGGCGTAGTAACCGTTAGGGAGGTTAATACTGGAGTAGTAACTGCTTCAGAAGAAGATAGCAGTAAAAATAAAGCTCTGAACTCTGTGTTTGTGATGTATTGTGCTCAGTCTAGCCAGATAGTATAAATTGGTTCTGAAGTAGGAGGTACATCCTTCTTGTTTCAGGGACTGTGGTCCTAGTTATTGAAGCCGCACCTGGTCTGAGCGTTTGCTGAATCCAGAGGCTGACAGCATACTCTTGGGTCCCTATAGTAACCAGTGAGGTGTCTTCAGAAACAGTGAATAGTCGAGCAGAGGAGTCCTTGCCTGCCGCCATCACGAAAGTTAAGCCCACTGTGGCCAAAAGAGCTCAACACTATGTACCCCTCGTAAATGACACTAACTTAATTAAAGAGGGGCAATTAATTGTTTTAATGTTCGGAACTGAGACCATCTCCAATACTAGTTCCTACATACACAAGCACATGCAGTCATGATGTCTAATAAGAATCTATCTTGAAGAACAAAACCAGTATTACCTCATATTACCACATCACAACTCACACACACATAGAATACTAACTAATATTGTGGATGTCAATGCAAAGACCACATTTATATCTGTGTACATAATATTTGAAATTACATGTTATTATTATATTGCCTGGTTCACTGTGTAGTTGAATCAGGATCACTATTGTAGAGAAAATCAATACATATGTACATATCTGAAATTTATCATTGAATCTTTTAAGATAGTCTTCTAGAGTGTTGACTGTTTGTGAGTGTCACAGTATTGTCAAGTATGGTGGAATAATTAAATTGTTTATCTGTTTGTTGTTGTGGTGACTTACACTTCATCATTTGCATAACCCTAGACATATAACGTTGCCAACACAATATTCCAGAATAATTCTGACTGAGATATAAATATGTGGCAGTAAGTAAGGTTATCTGTAAAACACTACACATATTAGATACAGATACCTTCACAGCTGATCTCAGTCAGTACACTAAGTCCCTATAAATATTTATATCATCCCACTTTACCACATATATTGGGGTCCGGTCCGGGATATTGAATCCTTTACTAGTATAAAATATTGGGGGTAATTCACTTCAGGGAATATAAAAAATTTAAAAGGTATCCTTGGGTGGAATTAAATAAGGTTGAGCTCTTGGTGCCTGTTTTGTCCATTGGATATATAATTACAGATTATATTGTTTAGTTAGATATTTTATTTAATTACCTGATATAAAATGGCGGACCTGGCCAAATTTCGATCTGCGGCTGTACAGACTGCAAAAGAGTTGGGATTAGATGGGCAAGTTATGATTACCTATGTCACTACTGAATGTGACAAATTTATTGAACGCGAAGAAAGAAGATTAGAAAAAGAGGCCGAAAGAAGGTTAGAGGCTGAAAAAGAAATTAAGAGGTTGCAGATTGAGGCTGACAAAGAGGCTAAAGCATTGGAGGCTGATAGGGAGATTAAGAGGCTCCAATTAGAAGAACAAAAGGCAGAAAGGGAAGAGAAGAGAAATTAGCTGCAGAAAGGAAGCCGAGAGAAGAAGATTAGCTGCAGAAAGGGAAGCAGAAAGGAGGAGAAGAGATTACAAAGGGAACATGAGTTACGACTAAGGGAGTTTGAGTTTCAAGGCCATGCTCCTGAAAATGGTGCCAGTCCCTTTGCCTCTGATGCTACGGTTACTCAGGGAGCCTCAACCTCAGCTATGAACTTTCATTTAGATCATTTTGTTGAGAAAGACGATGAGCTTAAAGTTATCTCAGGGACTTCGTGGGGCAGCTTATGAAGTTTTTGCAAAAATGAGCAGAGGTGATCAGGAAAATTATGACATGCTAAAGCAGGCTCTTTTGTTAAGACTATATGAAAAAGAATGCAGAATTTATAGGAAGAAAAAAATTTAGGAATGCTAAACTACTGTCAGGTGAAACCTATCACCAGTTCTCTGCACGGTTAGAGACATACTTGGAGAAATGGACTTCTCTGGGGAAAACCCAAGATCTTAAGGAAATGGTCCTTATAGAAAAATTAAGAGAGTCCATGGCTCCAGACCTGAGAAAGTTTCTCATGGAACAAGGTGCAGAGAGGCTGGGTGAGTTGCTAAATGTTGCTGAAAGGTATCAAGCAGCTCAAGCAGAGGTAACAGGTAATAAAAAGAAACAAGTGGATAACTTTAGGGCACCACAGAACTTTAATAAATTTGATCCCTAGGATCAAAACAAAGGTAAGCACCAGTTTGATAGGCCACGGTATGAAAATAAAAATAAAACCCCACAATTCGATGAAAGGAAATATGATGAAAGAAAATCTTTCAACCAAGGAAAAAGGTGGTGTAAGAATTGTAAGATGAACAATCATGACACTGACCGTTGCAGAAGGAAACCTGTGTATATGGCCACCCTTCAGGTCAGGTCGACCTCAAGACAGGAGGAGGATATTATGTTGGATACCACTCCAGAAGAGATGAGGAAGGCACAGGCTGGGGATAAAACACTCAAGCCTTGTTTCAGGAAATTGTCAACTTGTCATACAACTCCAGGCAAGGGAGATTTTTACATGAAAAACAAGTTGATGTATAGGAAGACTGGAGCTAGATCCAAAGGTCACGGACAGCTGGTTCTTCCAAAAAGATATAGGGCAGACTTAAATAAGGTAAGAAAGAGTGGTAGCATAGCACATGAGGGAACACCCACAAGTGGGAACAAGGATCAGGAACTGGACACGCCAAGGGGTAAAACTAGGCCTGA